>BQNB010134665.1:0-18279 GCA_026074375.1 Tanacetum coccineum | reverse complement strand
GTCCCGGTTCTCACCAATTTTTATATGTACACAACTACTCTAAATTTATTTATTTATTTATATATTTATATATATATATATATATATATATATATTTAACTTTAAACATGTTTGACTTCCTTTATTTATCAACAATGGGATCATAGAATGAGAAACGTTCGTAGAATAATCCACGGACGTCCTGACGGATAATTTCATCGTCCCCTGATTTTTCATTAGTCCCAAGCTAAGCAATTAAACAAGATCATTGTCGATATAAGTTTAGATGTTAAGCCCTCATACTTATGACTTGCGAAAAATTAGAGGGAAGCCGGGATACTATCGAGGCTCCCACTCCTTTAGCAATGGCGAAACTAATCCTATTAAAAATATGAATAGCCGCACGTGCCCCAATGTCCTGGGTTATGGAGAACTTCTAGATGCGCTTCAGTAAGGTAACCGCATCTGCCTCCAATTTTCCAAAGGACGAGAAAGAGAATGGGAGAAACCCGTATCTAATAGCCGCACACTTATCCATATACTTACCACGTTTATTATTATTATTATTATTATTATTATTATTATTATTATATTAAAATAATAATAATAATGTTTATTATTTATTATTATTATTATTATTATTATTTTTATATTATTTTATTATTATCATTATTATATATTAATAATAATATTTATTATTATTTTTATTTTTTATTATTATTATTATTTGTTATTTGTTATTTGTTATTTTATTTTATTTTTTATTTTTTATTTTATTTTATTTTATTATTATTATTATTTATAAATATTATTTATTATTTATTATTAACATTATTATAATTATAATTTATTAATATTATTTTATTAATATTAATTTATTGTTATTATTATTATTTATTAATATTATTATTTATTATTTTATTATTATTATTATGTGTTATTTTATTATTTTTTTCTTATAATAATAATTATTAATATTACTATTTATTATTATTATTGTTATTTTTGTTATTATTTTAATTATTTCTATATTAATTTTTTTAGTTTTGGTAAAAAAAATTGAATTACATTACGTTGCGAATCAACCAAATACATCCACAAATTTTATCAATTACACATTCTAATTCATTGAATTACAATTACATCAAATTACAATTCCTTATGAAGATTACAATTTTTTTAAAAATATTATGTGAACCAAACGACCCCTTAAAAGCTTAAGTATCTTTTAAAATCTGTCACAACAATAACTTCAATCATTTTCTACCGTATGAAACACCTCATTTGCACATTAGCTTACCCTTTAATTACTACGGAGTATGTTGTAACTTTTACTCCGAAATAATGACGTCAGTTTAATTTGCTGGTGGTCTAGACCACGAACACGAGAAACGTTACTACTACAAGTTCATCACTAACTGTTGCGGTCGATCAAAGTACAACAAATTTCGGTTATGTCAAACTTGTTCCAAAACTTGAATAGCAACGGTTAGTGATGAGCTTGTAACAAGACTTGTACCTAGCCATCAAAGACTTGTACCTAGGCATCAAAGACTTGTACCATACCTACACAATCAAATAAAATAAAATCCAGATCCCAACTAAATTTCCTTACGTTACGTACCTACTCCCTTTTTCAACTCTCAAAACAGAATCTCCACGTAACATAATTGGAATAAACCCTTTATCATAAGGGTGTCTTTGCTAAACTAGCCGTAGCATTTAGCATTAACATTACTAATAACTGTTTAATTTATAAAAATCTAAGTGTAATTTTAATAGGTAAAATGACGTAATGCTTAATGCTAAATGTTTATTTAAAGAGTATTGAGAAATTAGCGTTTTTATAATTTTATAAATGCTACTTTCTTCGTCCCATTTTTATTGTTCACGTTTATTTTTTGGGATGTCCCAATTTAATTGTCCACTACTAAAAATTGATAGGGAAGTTTAATCAAGTTTACTATATTACCCTTGCTTAAAATAATTATTACAAACTTTAAAGAATAATTTAATTAATTAGCTAAGGGTAAAACTGTCATTATGTCAAAAAGTAAGAAAAAGAAAGCAATAATAAATGCATTTTTCTTAAACTGTGTGTTTTTTTGTCAGGTGGACAATAATTTTGGGACCGAAGGATTAATTGCTTTCTTCTAAATGCTTTTTGTGCCGAAAACAACCTTATCGAAATATTATATAAAATAAAATTAATAAAAAAACATCTTTATTCATTATTTCAATATCACGTTTAGTGTTTATAAAATAACGACTACCTTCTTCATCTCCTTAAACCAATATTCACAAACACAAACATTACGTCAACAATGACGTCACATATAATAGCTACGATGGTTTTATCAGTTCTGTTCGCCGGAGTAGAAGTTTCCGGTGATCGTGGATTAGGTGGATTGGTGTCGACTGTAGCTGAACAAAGGGAGTTTGATTACTTTGCATTGGCGCTTCAATGGCCTCCTACTTATTGCTCCAAATCGACTAAATGCTGTGCTACCAGTGGTTGTTGCAGAGGGTATGTTGACTTTTTTTTTTTTTAAATTCTGTTTACTGATATTATTTTAAAACGGGTAAATAGAAGAGGTTTTCCGTGTTTATGTAACTCATATAAGTTGAGAATGTTTACTTACGGATAGACGGATACTAGGATTCATTTGTTATGAATGTCAAATTAAGGTTTAGGATTTGTAAATGAGTAGTTAGGGACGAAACAACCCTAAAGTGACCACGCCAACTTCTTGAAAAGGGAGGACTTTACCCGGTTGTTCAAACCCATTAGGTCGGTCAAAAGGTCGGACACCATGGTTATCCAAAAAAAACATATTGGACTCCACACGTAAGCTTAATTTGTGTTGTCAAATGAGAGATGATGATCTGATCCGTAGCAATGCGCTAAAGGGGCATTTAAAGGACTTAGAGTTATCATTACTTGAAAGCAATCTGCGAACAGTAGAGCTAGATATTCTTATATTCATTGTTTAACAACTCAACATTCAAGATATGCGGTTCCCTTTTTATTGATGTTTACAAAGTTGCCTTTTGAGTATGAGTACGATGATGAAAAACTTAGTCCATATTACATCTTTACGTGTTTTGTTTTTGCAGAGCAAATTCTCCATCAGTATTCACAATCCGTAAGTTTTCTGCGCAGTCTTTTCATATTCTTTTTATATGTACACACTGAGTAACCTTCTGCCTTGCTAATATCCTGTGCTGCAGATGGACTATGGCCAGACTACAATGATGGTACATGGCCATCATGTTGTTCAGGTCCTGAGTTTGATGCAAACGAGGTATCCTATTGTTATCATAAAAATCGTATATAACAGATAAATGAATATCTCCACGTGTTCTTAGTTCTGGAAACTTGAAATTCTATATCATATAAGCGAGCTGCATTAGAGATCGGCATGAAATTGTAAAACTTATATGGTCTTAGTATTAAAAGTTATCTATAACAGTGTCTAACTATGTATTAGCGTTGTTCCAATCTGTAGATTTCGACATTGCAAGATACTTTGGACAAGTATTGGCCAACACTAAGTTGCAGTAAATCATCAACATGCCATAGCAAAAAAGGAGTGTTTTGGGCTCATGAGGTGCATTTTAGCTACGATCTTGTTTGATCTTACCAACTGAACATTATATAAATGAGAAACTAACTGAACTTTCCCTATTTTGCAATCATGTTTGATCGGGACGCATCGACTCACAGTGGGGTAAGCATCTACCTTCCTCTTCATACTTTCATAGATATACAATCACAAACAAAAATTTTGTTAACAGATTTCGTATGCTGTTAGTAGATTATTAATTTTCTATTGGAGTTCAGAAACGGAAATTTACTTTTTCTTTCTCTAACGCATAGCCGACTGGACTTATTTGCAGAGAAACATGGCACATGTGCTTCTCCAGTAACAGGAGACGAATACAACTACTTCATAACAACCATCAATTTGTATAATACGTACAATGTCACTGTAAGTGTATTTTGGGATTTTTGTGCTTTTTAACTCTTTCTAAGACAACATGAAATCAAATAACAGGTCAAACATAGAAAGTTAGCTAGAAATGAAACATGTCAGATGTGTCGAGTGAGTTAAATAGGCCAAAAGTTACCTACCATGTGTTTAAATGCTTGCAACATCCTCAATCATGTAACATAAATTATATAGTGTAAACGGGTAAGGTTGAAAAGAGTCAATCAACTTGACCGGCTCGCTTTGACCTTACCCGTTTAAGCCTTTATCCAACTCCTCTGTTTTGTCACTTATTTACAATTTGGTAAACTTATAATTCTTGTTATAGAATAAAAAATAGACGATTCAAATTTCCATCATAGAAAGAACTCTTGGTTTGATCAAGTCCAATCTCAGTTCAGTTACGTATTTCTAAAGTTTCTCTTGTTTTCAGGGAGTTCTTTTTGAAGCAGGATATGTTCCTTCAAACTCGGAGAAGTATCCAGGAGGTGGCATCATTGCTGCTCTTGAAAATGCTTTCCACGCAACCCCACAAATAATTTGCTTAAATGGTGCTTTGGAGGAAGTCCGTTTGTGTCTTACTAAGGATTTTAAGGTTGGTCACTATTTACTTGTGATGAATATTTAAAACTGACTTGTACCCTTCTGGATACTTATTACCACTTTTACCATAGCCTATTGTTTTTCTTTTATAGAACCATCTCCCTCAAGATTTGTTTAATCCTTAACCACTTTTGATTCAAATTGCTGCCAACTTTTTTCTCATTTAATTTCTTGCAGTTCCGAGACTGTGTAGGAGCAAGCGATTGTCCTGATTACGTTAGCTTACCAGAATGGGCATCCTCAGGTAAGCTTACTCTCAAGTGTTTCACGAGTAACACATATATGAGCATCTGAAATATTTGCATGTGCTGAAAATGAGCGGGTCAGACGAGTTGGGTAACGGGTCAAATTGGGTAATCTTTTTACATGGCTTGTAATGGGCCGGCCGTGTCGGGTTTGACAAGAAACACTTTTTTTTCATAGTTTTTTTCTTTTTTTTGGTATAAATAAGTCGTGTACTAAATATGATGACAAAACATATATATCATGATCCAATCCAGAATTCAGTAAAGTATTGAAGATCAGATTAACATAACTCAGGAATTCCAAGAGATGATAATAGAATTCGAAAGGAAAGCTTAGATTCAGAATGATTCAATTTATTTTACTAATGAATGTTTACACGATAGGATCGAGAGAGATTAAAGAGTGATTAGATCCAAAACTAACTTACTGACTCAACTTTCCCCCTTTTATAATTGCCCTAAGCTACTCGTTTGTATTACTAAATCTACCTTCTTGTTTTTCCACTTGCAGATAGCATCACATCTGCAGGTCGATTGTTTCCTGGCCACCAATCCTTCTAAATTGTTCAAGTGATGAATGTATTACAAAATCTTCACATGTTGATGTTTTATTTTATAGTCGTAGAACATCATTTATGTCGATCAATAAGTCAAAGGAGAAAGTGACACTAGTTAACTGCACCCGACGGTGAAGTTGTAAACCATTGTAGTTTCATTGTTTAGGATCTTATGTATCCTCCTCCATTTACGTACTGAATAGAAATTTAGACGATATTGAAGATACATTAAACTACTAGTAGGTTCCTATCTTTACATCATCTTGAAAAATTTCTTATGTTATGTGTTTTGTTCACCAACGTTGCACATACATTTACGTTTCTATAACTCATTCATGTCGAATGCGTGACCATCGTATGTAAGGGTATTCAACAAGCTAAGTTAACCAAGGAAGGGGTTGTTTGGTTATATGGTCTAGCTACTTATCTCTTTTTATTCTACCAAGTTCCAGTCACATTTTCTTTGAAATGATAATTTGACTCCTGGTTTCTTTGGTTGAGAATTTATGGTTCTTCACAAGGCTTTAATTTTATGTTTTTACATTGAGAACATTACTTTACTTTGTATTTCTAATCATGGTTACTCATTCTCAAAATGTTTTGTTACTCTCATTGAGGTTCCTTGTGTTACAAAACAATGGTGAATCTAAGATTTAAAGCCACCTCACTTTTTTGAACCTAGTTGAGACGGCAAAATTGACAAGTCAGGTCAAAATAGGATTGTTACTCGACATCAAACAATAGTTATGTATGTACATTAAATGGTGTCATTCTTAGGGAGGGAGAGATGTGCCACTACCCATGGTCTCAAAATCTTACTTACGTGCTACAATGTGTTTGAGGAAAATACTAAGGCGAGATGTAATGGTGATTACTAAGAGATCAAGTCTCTTTACAACAACTTGATGATCAATTTAGTGTAATAAATAATCGATCACACCACTCAAATATACCTCACTTATACTAATTAAATCACTCACACAACTCACTTTTTGACCCGCAAAACCCTTCGACGACTTGGTCTCAAAGTCCATCGACTTGTGCTTTTTTTGGGTTAAGGACGCGTCTCAATTCGGGGGAGTAATTGTGGGATGCGTTCTCCTTGGTGCCATATGAGCAGTGGGACGCATCTAAGATAGTGCCATTAAGACAAGTCTAATGAATAAACAAAATACTTTTCAATTCAAATTCGAGTATATGAAGTATAAACCAAATATTAAGGGTGTGTTTGGCAAACGTAACAGTAGTAGTATATGTAAGCAGCAGTTGTGAATAGTATCTGTAAGGTGAGCAGTAACTATTTTTTTATAAAAATGTTTGATAACATAGCTATAGATTTAATCATAATGTATACAAAATCTCATAAATAATCAACGCTCATGAATGATGAGCGTTGTAAAATAAGAATTCCGAAAAATATATATAGAACCCAAGCCCATAAATATGTTAACCAAACACCCCCTTCAATATAAAAGTAAACCCCTACCACCAACTACAGTACTAGTTTAAATACCCATTTGTTAACTCACAAAACATTTGTCGCGTGTTTATTGCAACTGAAAAACATCAAAAACCCTTTCCGTCATTCTTCATCATCAATACATCAAAACAGTGTATGTATATATACTTCTCATCTAACTGTTTATTTTGATTTTTATGATTAGGGCTTATATGTATTTGCTCTGTAAGAATATTATTAATCTTAGTTTACAGTTATTTTAAGATTGTTGAAGTTAACTGAAAATGATATTTTAGTCATGGATTTGTTGTAAAAAGTATTAAAAAAAATAAAAAAACATAATTGTTTTATAGTTAAGGTTTAGACTTAGACTCTAGTTTAAATATTGTTCCTATTAGTTAGGAATTAATAGAAATTGTGTATTGGGTATTTTTATATGAATGTTTTGTTGCGTAAACTTAACCACCACCAAATGGCCTAGTGGTAAGGTCCTTGGCTTTCAAAGAAGAAGAGGTCAAGGGTTCAAACCTCGCTACGTGTGTACATTTGGGGTGGCCAGGGTAGGGTCGGAAACTGTCCCGGGAATTATCCGGTGAGGCCGCGTACATCTGAGTCAAAAAAAAGGCTCGCCCTCCTGGGTTCCCTGAATAGGGAAAACCACATCCGTTTACCCGTTTGTTGCGTAAATTTGAAATACTTTGGAGGTGTTTCGATGAAAGTTCTGGTTATTTTGGGGTTAAGTAATATTGGTTGTTGACTGCTGATTTGATGCTGTTTGTGATTGTTTGATTGGTTATATGATATGATTGTTTGTGAGTGGAATAAGAGATTAAGCAGTTTTGGATAAACAGTTTTTATTTAGCCGATAAGCTGTTATAATATTTGGGAATGATTATTAATTGCTTATGTAGCTGTATTGCTTATTGTGTTCTGATATGGTAAACAAGCGTCTTGAGGGCGTTTGTGGTTTTATCATGCAAATTGAACATTTTCAAGTGAAATAAGCAGTTCTTTTTTTCTTTTTAAAATTGCTTATTTCACTAAGTAACTAGTAGATAACAGGTTTACTACACAATCCTAACGCCCTTCCTAAATTATCATAGGAGATGGTAGATAGATTGCTGTAACAATTTATAGAAGTAAATTATGCACTTGTAAAATGTAGGATACGTGGGAATCCTTGAAGCCTTGTATCATGTGTTTCCTCTAGATGTGGTTTTTATGGCTTATCCTGGTGCTTTGAACATCTTATTTGCGGCTGGTGTTTGGGCGGCTTCATACACTCTTGTTGCAATTTCTCAGTTTTTTCGCCTCTCCAATTTTATTCGTGTTTCTGTGTTCGGTCGGTAAATCAGTTTGAGTGCGTAGTTGCAGAGAAGGTAAAGATCGAAACTAACAGTGTGCAGTAATGGGTTACGCTCAACTAGTCATCGGCCCTGCTGGAAGTGGAAAGGTAACATACAAAATCTGGTTGTTTTATGATTTACATCAACAAACCTACCTATAGTAAATTACTCGTTTTAACTCGTTAATACATCCCACTTGCTCACCTATCCTGTTTTGCCATATTTAGTTGTATATTTATAGGCTTTTGCCAAACCTAATATTCATTTGCTACTTACAGTCTACTTATTGCTCAAGTTTGTACCAACACTGTGAAGCTACTCGTCGAACAATTCATATTGTGAACCTTGATCCTGCTGCAGAGAATTTTGACTATCCTGTGGCCATGGGTAATCCTGTCTTTCTTGCTTAAATCATGCCAATTTTTCACTAATTGTACATTACCAATTAAAAATACATGTGTATTGTTTCAGATATCCGTGAACTTATTTCTTTGGAAGATGTTATGGATGAGCTTAAACTTGGTCCAAACGGTGGTCTCGTGTACTGCATGGAGTATCCTTTCCTTTCCATTTTATTTTACTTTTTGTATTATCTTTAGGTTTCTAGAGGTGGAAATTTTCTGTTGTCTACAAATAGGTGGATTTGAGTTGTATTCTATCACTGAATTGAAGTCCTTAAGTCTCTTTCGTTAGACACCTTGAAGAAAATTTGGATGAGTGGTTAAGTGAAGAACTCGACAATTACATGGAAGATGATTATCTAGTATTTGACTGCCCAGGTACCACAAATTTTGGTTTCGTACAATGTTTGACTATTAATCACTACGCGAATATTGAATGGTTACCTATGTTACACTAATGTTTGTATGATATGCTTATCTTATATCTTATCAATAGAGTTTGGAGTTGAAAACTCATTTAATGAGTTAATAACAATAGTATATACTAAATTTCTTTGAAATTGTTTGATTTTGTAGGTCAGATTGAACTGTTCTCTCATGTTCCAGCTCTTAAGAACTTTGTGGAGCATTTGCAGCGTAAGAATTTCACTGTTTGTGCTGTGTACATGCTTGACTCCCAGGTTTGTACTCGCTTTGTTATTTCTTTAAGTATGGGTCGTCATTTTGGGATTTGGTTTATCTGAATGGTCAAATGGGTAAAATAATAGTCAGCTAAAAAGATACCGGGCCAAGATCTCAAATTTTAGACATCGCTATTTTCAATAAAAAAAAGTGTATTCAAAATACTACAGTAATATACCTCATGTGATCATATAGACATGCTTGGCTATTATTAATAAATTTGGACAAAAAGTGTTATGGGTCAACCCAATCCGACTCGTTTAGACTAAAACTAAAAACCAATTTCGACCCAAACTTGTTTTGACTTGTTATTCTCATTTTTCTACCCAGATGTCAAATTACTGTTTTGCTTATCTTATTACGTTTGCTGATTATTTTCTATGTAATTTAGTTCATCACGGATGTGACCAAGTTTATTAGTGGTTGCATGGCATGTCTATCCGCAATGGTTCAACTTGAACTCCCTCATGTTAACATCCTCTCCAAAATGGACCTTGTGACTCGAAAACGAGACATTGAAGAGTTAGTTTCTATATTTACTTTAACAGGTTTTCATTATGATCATCATACTTTTACTCATATGTTTCGTAAATTTCCAATAGTTACCTGAATCCAGAGCCTGAAATACTGCTGTCGGAACTGAATCAGCGCATGGGTCCTCAATTCCAAAAGCTTAATAAGGCCCTAATTGAAGTAGTGAGTTCTAAATTATATGGATTTTTAATACTTTTTTTTATTTTTTAACATCAAAAAATAGATGCCATACACGTATTGATAGCTAAATTTCCATGTTAAAGAAGATAACTGTATATTCAAACTTAAACACGGTGACTAACTCTTCATGGTGTACCAGGTGGATCAGCACAGCATGGTGAGTTTCATACCACTTGATTTGAGGAAGGAAAGCAGGTAAATCGCCGTAACCCTTATCTATTGTATATACGTGTAAGCTTGGAATTATATATTACTTGTAATGGGTCAACCAGGCCTGGGTAGCTCTTGCTTACTCATTTGTTCTGATTTCTGAACTCATTGATATAGTTTATTGTTTTTTGGTTTTATATATTCAATTATATGATGGTGAATGGGAATTGATCTTCTGGGCCTTGTATATTTTACAGCATACAGTATGTTCTTTCACAAATCGACAACTGCATTCAATATGGAGAGGATGCTGATGTGAAGATCAAGGATTTCGACCCTGATGAGGATGAGGACTAAAATGTTTATGATTTTCCAAGACTCGTCGTAACTGTTTATGTTTCTTTTGATATTCTTGACGGTATATTGTGAACAATACAGTGTATTTTTATGAGTAACATCTCACATTGGTGCTCTGTTGAGGTGGCAATATTGGTGTGGAGGTCGGTAACAAGTCAAAATGGTTAAAGGTTTTAACGCATTTCAAAACTTTAAGATGACCCACATTCTTCTCGTTCTGTTACTTAATTTTTTTTACCTTTTACGCCCTACCAGTCTGTTACTACGTATGATAATGTTATTATTATTATCTGATCTTTGGTTTTGGTAGGGTTTAAACATTTCGAATAAAGTTTAGGTGAATTTGGAATTGAACCCATTTGAATCTTTGCTTTGTGGCTAAGATCGCCGAATTTTTCATTTTGATTTATAGCAGTTTATTTCTATTTTTTTGTCACATAGGCAATGTGTTCTTTTGTCTGCATCTGCCAAGTATCACTGCATTTTTCATGCCTTTTTTTTTTGGGTGCTCTCTCTCTTTCTTTCTCTTAGCTAGACGTCTCAGTCTCTTTACCATCGGGTTCACTCAAAGTTAGGGGTATGATCTGTCTACATTTTACCTCTCCTCCCCCATACCCTGCTAAGGCAAGATTGGGTATCTTTGTTGTTGTTGATAAATTGCTAATGTAAGTATTTAGTTTCACTGTAATGATTTAGCTTTGTCGGTCTAGATTTCTTTTTAGGCAATGTGTTGATAAGATAGTTCTATTGATCGTTTGTATCAAGAAGATCCTTGAAATTACAATTTGATTTATTAATACATTTTTATCAATATAAATTTCCCTACCAATTGAACTAAGGCTCAAGCAAATCTTTATTAAGCAATGGTTCCAACTCTATCAAATACATGATAGGGGATAGGTCCGGCAAGCAATCATAGCTGGCACGAAACACCAAAATAGGCGCGGAGATCTTCTTCCGTTGAAAGTTCCATAGGGCCCAACGCCTACCATATGGGAGATCGATCTGTGAGGCAAAGGTGCGCCAAAAAAAAGGTCTCGTGCCATTCAAGGTGGAGAATTCCCTCATTTACTTGCTTTCTATATTCGAAACTAATTCTAGCCCACCACCTCCTCCGTAGGGCATCTCCTCTTTGACTCCTCTGATCTTGCACCTAAGGACTATGCTAAACTTTTCCATTAGCCGTAATGGTGACCACAATTAGGACCGAGGACACCATTGCCACATCAGCTTTTTTTACTACAACTTCATGATCAACTTGCCGTAATGATGGAGACAGAGGACACAACCAAAAACATAGCATACTTAAACATAAATATACCTCACAAAAATCAATTTTAAATATACACCCACACACACAAACATACTCCAATGACCCGGTCCTATTATGACCGACATCTCCCAAAGATTTCTTATGAGACGCATCGAACCAAGGGGGTGTAATGGGGAGGACGCGTCTTCCCTAGCTCGACCAAGATGGACGACCGGATGCACTACCACCGGTCTAACCTTGCTGACAAAAAACCCAAATTGCTACGAACAACACAAGTGAAAAAGCTTGAGCCTTGGCTCATAAATGCACGTCATGAACCTAGGGGGATGAAGCATATGCGGTTGATGATGAAACCCCAAATACGCCTTGAGAGAAGCAACCAAGATGAGTATATATTCGAATCAACAAATAAAATCTATAGCTAGTACTACCATGGGCAAGCTCCAAACCACAAAAGAATTGGCGAAACACTACATCCGACTGCCTGCAAATGATTGAAAACAAACAAATGTTGCCTTTCCAATTAGCTTAAGACAATGGGTATTGAAAATCCATGGCCACCAGCAAATGCTAAAGACAGTGCTTGCAATGCATACTTTAAGCCCTTTTTCAAATCTCAGCGAACAAGACAGAATGAAATGAAGGCAATGCATCCTTGGACAGGGTGAAACTCTCAACGGTCATGGTTGAAACTTGCGGAAAAAAGAAGTGTTTCCTGCTGATGGTCAAGATTCAAAGATAACAATTTAGATGTAGTGATTGTAATGCCTGAAATTAAGGCAAAGGCGCAAATGTCGAGATCTAAGCTGAAATGACCAGAAATCATGAGATGACCTTGAATAAAACAATCAGACAAAGGTGTTAACCCGATAACTGTTTCTACCGGAGTGCCAATGAACGTTAAAAAACACACCGTTAATTTTATAGAGATTCACCAAACCATTTAAAACTGGCTGATCTTGAGTTGATTCTTGGATATTCAAGGAAACCTACTTTTCATAAAACAAATATTTGTCCAACTACTTTAGCTTGGTTGAGGATATAAAGAGTCTGCAACTTTACCAGTATAAGCCAAAAAGAAATGCACCCACATTTTGTAGCAAAATAGTTCCATATTAAGAAAAATATTAAACATTCATCTGATGTATCCAAATCAACAAAAACCAACAAAACTGAAGTCGCCAAACTAGTGCTCTTCTTTCTAAATGACTCAACATGCAATATAACCATCACTAGATCTTCATTCGTCGTCTGAATCTTCATCATCAGCTCCAGCAGCAGCATTCAAAGCATTCAACCTCTCAATAAGCTTTTGCCTCCTCTGATCATAAGTCAGCTTCTTGAGGTTATACCTAACACAATAAGCGCACCAATTATAAGATGATTACAATGTTTCAAGTATTTAGTTGTAACACAGAATCTAAAAACCATTTAGCTTGAATTATGATGTGTTTAAGAGATTGGTTAATAGGTCTGGTTCAGGTCAAAAACATCAAGATTTTACACCGTTTTGAAATCTGAAATAGCACTTCACAGATTTCCAGCACAATCAGCCCATACGGCATACACAACCCATAGGTACGTGTGTTTAGCACATTTTAACCAGTTAAAAACAAAACTTAACCCAAACCGACCTATTCAAATTTAAAAAATAACAGAAATAATAATGGTTACCTCTTGTGTTCATTGGGTGGCTGCCTGGCAGCTCTCGTTGGGTTAGGATCAGCGCGGATAGCAGCATGCACCTTTTTGTAAACTTCCTCGATGCTGTCTGGTTCAACCCCAGCCTGAATGTACTTAGAGAAGTGAGTCTGATACTTCTCTGGTTCATCTTCCATTAGAGTCTGCATCCATTTTAAAAATATATGGTTTTAAGGTACAAAGACACTGATTTGAATTATTTATATCTGGTCATGTGAAAGTTTGTATAAAAATATTATAATAGACATACCCTCATGTAAGCAGCAACGTGCCCACCATAAATGTACTTGCGGTGAACCTCAGCATCAAGTTGCTTCCCATCCTTGCTGTATCCAGCAAACCTCTTCTCACTGTGAGGAATGTCAATTCCACCATCAAGTGCTCCCTGAGACATTCAATATGTAAAGCCGCATTAGATAAAAGTTCTAGAAATAAGTTGAGGTAGAAAAATAAACTTTTAACAAGTGTCAAGATAGGCTGGTTTGATTTGATCCACCAACATTTTAGCTAGATTTTCCTTGATATTTATACACAAATGTTGTATTGAATAGACATCAGTCACTTCGGCCCCCATTTACACGTTTCAACAATTTGAGAATCTAGATAACCGAAATAAACTAACGCAAGTCAAAGTTTTCACCTCATAATATCATTGATTCCACAAGTAAATTTGTACAGTAATAAATTTTGTAAAAAAATACATAAAAAGTAAAACACATCTCTACGACATTCTCGATCATGAAAGTAACAAAGAATATGCACACAAGAACAGCCTTGTACCTTGAGGGCACCAAAAACACGGTTCCCAGTGGTTGTGCGGAGAAGACCAACATCTAGAAGAGCACGGAATGGCCTTCGGCTCTCTGCAGGTTCAACTGAGAAATCTTCTCCTGTGGCCTGTAAATAAAATCACTTGAATGAGAATTTGATTCATTTAACAAAGACCAATAGACATGGTACAAACTCATTTCACATACCTCAACATTTCCCTGATACTCCTCATCCATCTCAAGCTTCTTCAAAACTCGACGAGCCAACAGAAGTCCAGTACAATACGCTGCAATTAAAATCAAACGTCAGTCAAAATTCCACCATATCAAACACAAGTTTCAACAATGGGAGAAAAATACCTGCAGCATAGTTTGTAAGTCCAACTTTAAGCCCATAATGAGGAAGCTCATGAGCATAAGCAGTTGCAAGAATCATATCACCAGCAATGCTAGCAGATACAATTTGTGCGATTATATCCGTGTTGGTCTAGCATAATCATTAAGGAAATTCTTGAAGTAAACTAATTTTAAACAGAACATATGTAAAACAACAAATTTTTTAGCTTATAAACGTTTTTTGACGAACAAATTATCATAAATTGGACCAAATAAGCACATTATATGCGCGTAACTGGACCAATCACCTAAAACACAATTATGTGCACATCACAAAAATGGTTAAACAAGTAAACAAGGATACAAATCGCACAACATAGCGGTACTTGGGAGTGTTGTACTTGTTCTTGTCCTGGTTAATCAGACGGATCCTTGCACGATAATCAGTCTTACCCTCTGCGTCAACAAATGGAAGTTAAATAGAGCTCAGTAATGAAACATGAGACATCAAATAATAACAGATATATGCATACCTCTCCTTCGCTTGAATTTGACTTGAAACCTCTTGAAGTATGACCTTGACTTCTGAGCGACAAACCCCTTCAAGAAAAAGAGCACAGGCAAAATGAATTAGCTATGCAAACAAACAAACAATTAACCAAAAACAAATCATAAGATGATAATAAACAAATACTAGTTGCAACAAAGTAACTTGGCGATTAGTACAGCAAGAACACCCATATTTAAACAAGCAGTTGTTTAGAACAACATTAAGTTTACAAGACATTATAAACAAAATCATAATTATTTTAACTTTTATAGAATCAGTTCAAAGTGTTTGGATAAACTCATTTTCTAGGCTTATTGGCTTATTTAAAACGGAAAAAGCTCATAATCCTACTTTCAAGTTAAACTTATGAACTAAGATCACCCTTAACCGCAAGTTGATAAGCACATAAGCCGTAAAAAAGAAGTTTATATGCATTTCAATTTCAAATAAGCTCATAAGCCAAAAAATAAGCTACTCAAACAACCCCTTAATCCAAAACTCAAACCCTATTCTTACCAACAACAAGAACAAAAATTCATTTTAATCACTCAGAAAAAATATACCTGGTTACAGAGGCAGTGAAGAAAAGAGGCTACAACGGCTGAGATTGGTTTATATATTATGGTGTCTTGTTTCTAGGGTTTTTGTTTGGTTTGGTAAATGTGTTGTTTGAGACCTTTGAGTTTGGTTAAGTGTCATGTATTCTCCTTTTTCTTTTGTAGTATAGGAGAAACTGTAATAAATTAGTTAAATACTTGATAGACAAGATTATTAAGAGATTGTGTTTATTTTTTGAAAAAATAAGCTAGTTAAAATATAAGTTTTGTTTGATAGACATGACTTATTAGAGATTATAAAAAAATAATTTTTCATAATCTCTAAAAATCAAATGTTACTTTATATAGCCTATAAAGATAATCTTTTTTTATAATCTGTATTTTCATATCCATCCACATGTCCTTCTCCAAAACCAGCAATAGTTACTTTTGTCAAACATACCTTTTAATGTAAACATATTCGGCTATCGCATACTCGGAATGTGCAATTGTGAATTTTGTGTTTATGATCTTATGTGAAAGGTATCGAGTGTGATAATTTGAAATTCATGTTTGCTATTAAAGAATTTGAACAAGGATTAAAAAAAGGAAAAATCGCATGAGGTTGTTATCAATTAAAGAGCTAATTTGTGCGGGGTTTTACAGTTGTTTGAACTTTTAAGCGCATTATTTTCGGTAGTTTTATAGTTGTTATACATCACCGTTATAGATAATTTGGTCATTACATCCATCTTCATCTTCTACACTATATAGCTCCACACAACCACTATAAATTTTGGTTAAAAGTCCCGGATTCCCGCCAACTAAATTGCACCACTCTGTCAAAAGTAACAAATCTAGACAAGAAGCGTGGATTTAGCCGCAAAGATGCTAAAAGGTATAAGTTTTACCCTAACTTACAAATGATTTAATCCAGAAATCTGTATATTCAGATACTTTAAACATGAATAAAAGATTAAACAACTAAAATTTTTAAAATTGAAATAGTTACAAACTTGGCACATATTCAATAATTGCAACCTTTTCAAGATATGACACAAAGTTTACATATATGTTTTCTAAACTGCAAAATTCAGAATAGAAAAAAATTGACCATCTCTTATTCTTTGTGGCCAAGTGCCCAAGTGTGATATGTACACTTATAAATCCAAAGGGTTTGTCTGTACCATATATGTACTTTTCTATATCTATAAATCAATAAGCACAAGGGAGGAAGATCCCCATAGGTTGTTCACCGGTTCATTATATAATTGAGTAATAGAAAGTTATTCAATTGAGGCATTCTAACTAACTGAAAGTGATATTCATTGTTGTCAGCTTATTTAGCTTCAACTGTGGTATCAGAGTTGTTTCCTCGAACTTGTCATTGTGTATGGTTCGAATCACGAACGTACAAGTGATGGAACAGTACAATAAACTCGAACGAAGGTTATTGATTTAGGAGGAATCGTTCACTGATCTCCGATCGAGTGTTTAGGCGTTGAACTCAACGGTACTACAACTGAAAAGGATTAACTGATGATTGTTTGACATCTTTTTCATTGATATTTGAAGCCAGTTAATTGATGATCGTTTCATAAGTTTTGTCAAGTTTTTACGCTTTCAGTTGGTTTGGACTTTGGTTGATCGATCTTCTTAGAAAAGTCTTTGATGTTGTTAATCAACTTTAGTTTGAATTTGAGTCGTTTAGTCATCATTATTATGTATAAACGTGTTATTATAACATCAAAGGTACGTGTTTCCATGTATATGTTAACGAGGTGATGTGTTTCAAAAACTTAAATTTATATAACTAGTTTTACCGATTTTCTTACTAAAACGCACGCGACAAGTATACCCTTTCGATTATAGTGAAGTATTGGTAAGACCATGTCGTTCCATAGGGACTTGTAGTGTTCTCGATATCACAGAAGTACCACGGTTTAAATGGATCAATTTTAAGTAGATTAGCAAGCAAGGGCAATATGGGAATTTTTGCAAATTCAATGATGAGAATGATATGTTTGTTTGGATTAGATGATATAATTCATAAGCGAGGTTATGATTATGATAGCCAAATAGGTTATAAACACAAAGACTCAATTTTTCAAATCCTTGACTATGATTCACAAGTATGCAATTTTCGTAAAAATCGATTTTCCTACAAATCATGCATAAGACACAACCAACCTATTCAAGACTTATGAAAACTTTAACAAATACAATTACTATAGTCAATTATTAATATTAACAATCGTACATAAGTTTAGTTACTTACCAAATTACCTAAGCGGATTCCTCCAACAAAAGGACAATTGTTCGCAAACAAACACTTGTAAATGAATATGACTACTTGGCTCTTTCGACATTTTACAAAATAGCACACACACTCAAATGAGACAAACAAACATAGAAAAACTCATGCAAATAAAGATCTTGACATAAGCATGAAAATGAGATAAAAACCAATCATAACCAAACAGTCCTTTATTATATCAACATCATCCAATCAAATGTAAAGGAAAATCTCTCAATGATGATTTAAGGAAACTTAAAGGAAAAGCTCTAGTTGATAATGTTATTACGAAACACACTATTGATCCAGAGACGCTTAAGATTGATGTGGAAC
>BQNB010134664.1:0-15374 GCA_026074375.1 Tanacetum coccineum | reverse complement strand
AGTTGCTAGTTGCTTAAAGTGTAAAGTTTGTATTTCCCGAGTCTTGTGTCATTTTCTATCTTTGGTGCGGTTGGAAATTTACACATTGCAAATGGGAATGTATATTAATAGTCAAAACTCATGTGATTTTACTACCGTCACAATTATTGATGAAACCGAAGGACGAAGAACTACCGAAGGAATTATTCGGAATTATTATGATCGTGAAGATGGTGAAACTACACCAAGATTTGAAGTACAGTTATGGAAAAAAAGGAAAAATACAAAAAGAGAGAGAAATAAAGTTTGAAGATAATCGTTTCGCAACTACCGAAGGAACTACTCGAACGATCAATTATTCGTTGATACATCTAAAAAATCAACGATGTAAAGTATTGTACAAAGTGTTAGATATCACCACTTGCCTTGTAGAGTATGTAAAGTTTTGGGATGATTGGGAAGTTAACTGTTACGGGGACGCCAACTTAGGTTCTTGTTTTTGATCTATGATCAAGTCGTTGTAAATAGTTGTGTCTTTATCAAGGTAACGGTCGGGATAAAAATTGTCTAGCAACTTGTATCTTAACTCTTAATCTATTTGTTTCTTGAATTTTATTTAACAACAATTTACTTCCCTCTCACCTAATGATTAGCCTTTGGTTTTACGCGAATGAGGATTCATACAAACTTGCATGTCTATTCTGTCATTACGGCCATGTATGCATGTCTTGTACCTCGTTGGTTTACGACTTTTGGTGAAAGTTAGAAGGTTCCTACCTTATATCATTCTTCATCCTAACCGTTGTGTTAGGAATACGAAATTCCTAGAAAAGTCTCGGTATGTCTATCCCAGCGTTCCGGGTGTGTATGTGTGCTACAGCTGCCTTATTGGAGTGGTACTTTTGGTGAAAGATTGTAGAATGATCAAATCGCACACCTTTCCATACAAAAACCCATATTTACCTTTATAAACTTGTTACTTCTTAGCTTTAGCAGTGGAGATGTGTATCCTTGCCAAGCTTATGATAGAATACTCGTCACGACCGAGCAATTGAGCGAATTAGTTACATGTTACCACATAGATTAGTTGAGTGATTTGAGTGTTTTCATCTTCCTATTTCGTGAGGTGTTTGGTTGTGTACTTGTAATAGATCAAAAAAGTGCTTTAACAGAAAATATCCTTAGGGATACATTTTTATAAACTTCTAAAGGCTACTTGAAGACAAGTAGGATTTAAGTGGGGGGATATTTGATGACATCAAATAACGTCTATTTTATAGCATCATTTATCCCATGTTATTTTTGTATAGTTATTGCAAAGAATCGTTACTTAATCGTTTATATTTGAGAATTGCAGTAATTATGGAGTAATTGGTGAAAGTTAGCAAAAGGCTCGCATTCTGGAGCTTAAATGAAGATATTTTGAAGATTACTGTTCTAAAGATTAATATGCCGTATCCATCAAGGAAGATACGGCGTATCCGTGCCTGCACTCACCAAAGATCACAGAGGAATAAAGATCAATACACCGTATCCAGAGAGAATCAATACGCCGTAGACAAGATATGGAATCAATATAATATTCTGGAAGATATCAAGCGTGATCCCTACTCCAAGAAATCCCTAATATGCCGTATCCAACTCTTGGATACGCCGTATCCAATCGACTTCCAGCTTTATAAAATAGAAAAACTCAAATATGAAATTTTAAGTGTGACTAAATCATATTCTCGGATACATAAACTACAAAAGGTCAATTTTCAGAAGAGGAAAAAGGCAGAGAGGGGTAGCAACGCTAACAATTCATAGGAGACAACGTGTAATTACGTTATCTTTAGTAATCATTAGTTTTTAGTATCATTCGTTTAACTCGGTTAGTTTACCTTGGCTAAATAATTGCTCTTGTATTTATTATGACGTTTGAAGGCTAATACCTTTGGGTATTAGCCATTATTATGAAGATCTGAATGTTTGGTATTTGTTTATCTCGATTTCTTGATTTATCGTTGAGTGCTTGTTTATGTTTATCAATTTATACTTGTATACGCACTTTTGCATGCGACCTATCATTCAACTGGATCTAGTGAAATGGACCAAGTAGATCTAGAGTCCGGGATAGCTCTTTATATAGTAATCTATACATCTAGAATCATAGTTACACAAATATTGTCCTTCTAAGTCTGTGTCTAGGATACGCTTCGGGCTTAACTAGTTAATTGGATATTGCCAATGGTTTATTGATCGTGTTGACTAGCAGGTGACCTAGATAATTCAACAAGTAACGTTCTGATTCCATTGGATAGTTGGACAAGTAAACTACTAGTGTATAAATTGTCATTAAGCGGTAAGTGGGTAAAGTCTCTATGAGCTAGGGTTTAACAAGATCACCATTGCTTTAATCCCTAAGATAGATTATAATCAGCAAATAAGGATGCTTTATGTGGATGCTTTAATTGTGATAGAATTATTGTGTCTAGGTCTTAGGATGATGTAACGCCTAAGTCTTAAGAATGATATGCCACCTCGAGAGAAGAAATCATTGCACTAAATAAACAAACCAACTTTCTAATCGGATTAATAATGGTTAATACAGTTTTCTTATATAAGGTTCGACCGCTCTTTTATCTTTTGTTAATTAGCTTGCGTGGGTTAAAGTGCCTTGAATTGATTATAGACACCAACCAAACCGTGCCAGTCTCTCAGGCTGAAAACCCCCTTTTCCCGTTAGAATTAGGATTTAGACTGACATAGGTTTAACATAGGTTTAGAATAGAATAGAATTAACATAGATTAGATAACCAAGATATTAATTAAATTGATAGATTTAACCTCGCTTCAAGTGTTTGACACCCTACTTACCACGAAACTACTACCGATCGGGTACACTGCCCGTTAAAGTGTTGTTTTTGGTTTAGTCAGCAAAATATAAATTTAAAACTTGAATCATCTTAAATATACCATACAACGACAGCACATCAATGCCTTATAGATTTCATCTGCACTATTGTAGGTGACAGCATCCCCCGATAACTTTTTAAACATGAACTCATTGATTGCATTGGCATCCTCATTTCTTGAGGTTAGAATTGACCTCTCTTTTAGTATTCCTTGTCAGTTTGCATTGAGGTAAAATCTGGGTATGTTTCAGCCACAATCTGCTGAATAGGAGTATCCCATTCTTTTATCAGGAACCTTTCTAGAATCTCAATCCATGTTGGCTCATCCTCCCCTTCTTTAACTTTTACTGGTAAATTGCCGTCACCCACAGCCAATACCCACCGATTGAATTCTTATTTTGATGTATCAAGCGCCCTGTTTCATAATACTCGTTGACCCTCATGCTGCGCATAAGTATGAATACCTTGTAGTATTTCCACAATTCAGACCTGTTTATGCAAGCTTGCACTATCTCTGGTCTTTTTGCCTTTAGGATGACTAGAAGGATTTGCCTGAAGTCGCCTCCTAACAAAACGGTCATGCCACCAAAAAGCTTGCTTCTTTTTTTCTGGACATTTCAATCCCAATATATCTCTTAATGTTATGTCTAATGCCTCAAAGGCATATCGTTGAGTCATTGGGGATTTATCCTAAATAATAAGCTAAACTTCTTGCATTAGCTCTGCTAACTGCGTGTTTTGTTTTATACCACATGTGTTGTTCTCCATTAGATCAAGTGGAATAACAAATCTACTAAGCGCGGTCCTACCTGCCGGGAGGAGCAAGGAAGCGATTACTATAGTAATTAAAAAAATGCACAGTTTGTCAATAAGTTAATTAATGTTTCAATAAGTTAGCAAGTTTTAAGGAAATAGCATACCTGAAGAGGCGACCGTGAGCACAATCATACGTTGTGATCGTAACCTTGAAATTATAGTTTTGTATAAGAAAGTCTTCCCGGTCCCCCCTGGGCCATAAACAAAATAGAAGTTGCCCTTTTTGTTATGAACTGAATCAACAACTTCTTCATAGATTAAACGATGTTTCAGATTTAACAGGGAATGGAGTTGTTGGTGTTCATACTTGCTTTTTTATATCAAAATCCAATGCCTTTCTGATCAGACGGTTGTCCATGTTTGTTAGCAAACTTGGGTCAGGCCGTGGTAAATCCTTGAAGTCTTCTAACGATCTACCATATCTATGTAACAAATCTTGGATCTCTAGCAGACAATAGTTGCGGATCTGTACATCCGTCAGCTGTAGCTCAGGATAGTTAAAAAGCCTACGCTTTTTATGTAGGATATCCTCTTAAATAATTTGCCAGGTTTCTTCCCATAGCTTCAGTGGCCTGCTTACATCACAGAACAACAACATTGTAATGAATATGTCCTGTAGTTGTGGTCTTAATAACCACAAACTTGCCTCTGAAATAGCTTTTGTCCATTCCTTGTTGTCGTTTAGTAGACCATATGCGAAACAAGCTTGTTTGAATGTAGGACATATTCTGTTATTAACTGTCATTAGCTCTTCAAAACCTTCAACTCTCCTAACAACATTGAGCAACATCCTAAGATAGTATCGTTCACCTGAAGCAGGGCTTGAATAAACACTCCTGCCTATGCACTTTCTCTGTTTTTTGAGTTTCCATAGTTTTTCTTTTTCATGCCAAACATAGTTGAATTTTCAGCATAAGTGTTCTCGCTACAGGATCATGCTTGTTCAGCTCAAACCAATCAGTTAACATAGTTACATCGATACCTTCCCTTTGTAGCAGAGCAGGAAAACTTTCTGAATCATGCATTGTGATTGCATTTTGGTTCGGTAAATAGAAGCTAAGTTGCATGACCATTGGTATGAGTAGTGGATGTCAAATGAAAAGAGACGCCAGACTGCTTCGCATGGAGCTAAAAATCTATAGTTGAGATAGTTTTTTATTTCGTCTACCTCCGTGACGGTTTCAGTTGCCAATGTTGGCCTGTTTTTTACATTTTCTTCTATAACAATCGTTGCTCTGTCTGGTCCTTTATTTAAGTACTTAAATAAGTATTTGATAGCCTTTAATCTATTGCACCATTCTACATTGATATGCTTATTGTATTTAAGCAGTAGATAACGATTGTGAGGTACCACATGCTTATTGTTATATGTGAACTTCCCTGTTTTGATAGTCACCTTATTATCCCTTCGAAGATAATGAGGGTACCCTTCTTCATCAAGGTATGTTTCTGGTAAGAAAGCTTTAGGGACATGTTTTGAGCATTTGCCATCGGTCATGCATGATGTATATCTGACATCTTTTCCACATGGTCCATGTAACATATAATCAATAACTACTTTATAGCCATCAAGATCATCTGTTGGAGATGGAAGCTCAGCTAAAATTATATCATCTATTTTATTGGGGGTCTTGCATTTCCATTGCTCTTCCAGCCATAGCAAAATATGTGCGTGTGGTAGGCCTTGTTTTTGAAATTCTATGACATATACAACTGCGAGAGGAATGCAATAAACATATCAGCTAACCCTTTTTAATATGGAGAAGAATAGTTTATTTTATAGGTTGATGTTTGATACATTACATGGGCGAGATTCCTTGAAAACTTGTTTTTTGGTCAGATCATCTAGTAGGTCTGTTAGTTTTAATTTTGAAAACACGTGTCCCTACTTCTGGTCTGTTAGGAACACGGAAAGTGTCGGTCACTTCCATGTATATCGGTAGATAGCTCGTTTAGTTATTTTTGGAACCTTAGAAGGCCAAGTTAGGAAAAGCCCATGGAAATCCCATGAAGGCCCATCCATATCCGACCATATAGGTATAAATACACCTCAGGTGGTTGGTTGTTCATTTTCTCACACACATAATATACATTCCATTTCCATTTACTTTCTCTTTCTAAGTTCATCCAACCCACTCTCTCTCTAGTTCTTGCATAAATCAAAGATTACTATTATTCTACAATTGGTATCAAGATCCATGTAGTGGTGTGTTTAGTTTTTGTGTTTATCTTTGGTTCGTGTGTTTTTCTAGCAAAAATCGTCCTTTCTTTTATTTTTTTTCTTTGTTTTCGAAGCACTTGTGTACACTAAAAGATCATTTACCTTGGTAGAGTTGATCTGGTATCTTTATGATATAGGTGTACATGCTTTGAATCAAGAAAAACATCATTTTTGTTACTTTTGTGTTCGAAAACCTTTACAAAGAACAAAATCTTGATTTTAAAATTTTCGGCTTAAAAACCTTAAAGTTTTCATTTTTCTTGTTCCTATAGGGTTAGTAACACTAGTTGTACAAGATTTTTTGCAAAAAACCGATCAAAAAAGTGTCTTTTTGTGTTTTTGAGATTTTGAGTTTCGTCACTGTTGGTACCGAACAACTCCAGTTAGTTACTATCGAACAACTCCAGTTTGTTAGTATCGAACAACTACTACCGAACAACTCCTTGCAGTTAGTACCGAACAACTCCTTGCAGTTAGTACCGAACAACTCCAGATTAGTTAGTACCGAACAATCCTTGTGTTAGTTACCGAACAACTCCAGTTTGTTAGTATCGAACAACTCCAGATTAGTTAGTACCGAACAACTCCAAGTAGTTAGTACCGAACAACTCCAAGTAGTTTGTATCGAACAACTCTAAGTAGTTTGATAAATCCGAACAACTCCAAGTAGTTCAGTACAAACACTCCATACCGAACAATCTCATGTTTCAAAATTTATACGGTTTATTCTTTGAATTGTTAAAACTCCCGTAATTCATTAACATGTTTTTCTCGGTTTTGTAAAGAAATGTAAATCCCGTGTTGTTTAAGGAATTTTATCTAAGACTTAAAGACAATCATATTTAAACACAATTTATTTTACCCAACCGATCGTTCATTTCAGTAATCTTCTTGGATACCACTTTATTTTTGACGAACTCTTGCTGATAAGTCATTCTCTCGGGGTGTGACAATAAATCCTCCGATGCTTGAAAAAACACTTGTATGACTAGTGGAAAAGCTCAATGGAACTTTATATGTGATATAGCTCATGTAGATTGATCTGGCTTCTATTAGAAAGGGTCCACTGTTTGCGCAATCATTTTATGTGGATGTGTAACCAGACCAGAGGAATAACATGAATTTAATCCCGTAGAATCCATTTTAAGGACTGATTGTGACATCAAAGCATATAAACATCATTCTCCAAGGTCCTTCCACTAAAGATTTGCTCTTGTTAGTCAACATCATGTAGCTAAGGATATTTAGGAGAAAATTCAACTGCTCATGTAAGGAACGTCGTTAACGAAGCAAGAACGAGAGTGTAAGCTGTACGATGAATTTGATAAGTTTACATACAAGAATGGAGAGTCATTACACGAGTACTACTTGAGATTCTACTCGCTACTCAATGATATGAATTTTTACAAGATGCCACTGGGAGACATTTCAAGTCAATACCAAGTATCTGAATACTCTTCCTGTTGAATGGAGCAAATTCGTTACTGATGCTAAGTTGGTCAAAGATTTGCATACTACTAATGTTGATTAGATTCAGGCTTAATGGTTTAACAAATAAAGGCATGCAAATGAAGTTCAATTTATGCATGAACGCAACTTTGATCCTCTTGCTTTAGTTGCATATCACCAAATGACATAGTCTCCTTATCAATCTCATTAGCACTCTTACCAGAATTCTCAACATAAACAATTTATTTCACCATATCAATCTTCACAGTAGGGATCACCTTTTGAATCTCAACAATATTTAGTCAATCAATCATCAACACCTCATTCAATCACTTATCCTCCCAACAATTATCAAACCTCAGTTCACCATAATGTTTATTCTTCATCATCATACATCCCTCAAATATAATACTCTCCCACATTCAACCAGCAATATGAATTTTCCCAATTAGACTCGGGTCTAACTATTCCAGTTTTCAAGCATGGTGATGATCCAATTGATGCTATCAATCTTGTGAAGTCATTCTTGTTTGCTGTAGTCACTTCCCGCTATCCTACTACCAACAACTAGCTGAGGAACTCGTCAAACTCAAGGCAACAAGCCACCATTAATGATGGAAGAGAAACCGTACAACCAGTTCAGGGGAGACTTTAAATTCTTATGTTCGGGTCTACAAGAACTTTCACTCTAGGAGCAAGTGGGAGTAACTTGGGGAAACAGAGGATTGTTACTTGTTACAACTGCAAAGAGGAAGGACATATGTCCAAACAATGCACTAAACTAAGAAGGAAACTGGATGATTCATGGTTTAAAGATAAAGTGTTGTTGGTTCAAGCTCAAGCAAGTGGACAAATTATACAATGAGAGGAACTTGATTTTTGGATGTTCCAGGAACTCAAGAAGCTCAAGCCACATCCAAAATACTGTCATCATTCTCAATGCTGCTTTCAAGCTGATGATATGGATGAATTGACTCTGACTGGCTGTTGAACTTAATTCTGCCTAGGTTTCTATCAATGGCGAATTTATCTCGTTTGGTTTTGATGTTATAGCAGAGGTACTCAGTCCTGTTTCAACTGCTATGTTGAATCAAGGTATGCGGGTGACGCGTTATGGACAGTATAGGTTGTGGATCATTCAGAGGCTGAAATGGACCAATGATAAAGCAATTTCATTCCCTATTCTCTGGTTCCTGCGTGAATCACAAAAAGCAGCTATTTAAAATTCTATAACTCTTCTGCTCATCTAGTTGACTATTATTATTTTCTGTGTTTGAACAACTTAGAACCCCAAGTACTCATTGCACCCAGCTTAATATGGAATTAAAGTGTCATGGAATACTTTAACTGTTGAGCTTGAAAGATATAAAGAATAGGTTAAGGTTTTGAAAGAAGGTCAAAGTATTGAGATAAAAGGTCAAAATAATTTTTCAGAATCACATGAACAAAATGCAAAGATTGATCGTCTTAAGCAAACTCTTTCTAATCAATTAAGAGAAAAAGAATCTTTAATGAAAACAATTAATGAACTAAAAGAAGATTTTAAGAAGGAAGAATCTAGAAATATTGATAGGGGAATTGCTTTAGAAAAGAAGATCAAACATCTTGATAATTTAGTTTATAAAAGAGGTCAATCTGCGCAAACTGTTCATATGTTAACAAAATCAAAGATTTTATATGATCATTCCACCAAACAAGCTATAGGTTTTCAAAATCCTTTCTATCTGAAGAAAGCTCAGCATTTGGAACCAAAGCTTTATGATGGTAATATCATTCTGAATACTTATACGATTGAGATTCCTGATTCTGAAGAGACTTTAATGCTTGTTGAAGAGAGTCAATCAAAAATGCTTTAGAAACAACAAGATCCAATGGTTTTAGAAAAGAAAGTGAACACTAAACCAGTTGACTATGTTGCTCTTAATAAACTTTCTCAAGATTTCGACAAACGATTTATTCTACAAACTGAATAATCTGATGAACAAGCCTTTTGGTCTCAGAATTATGTGCCCCCTTCAAACCCTTCTCCTTCTAGTACAACCAACAAAGTCGAGGTTCCAAAAGAACTTCCTAAAGTAAGTATGGTTAATACAAGCTTGAAAAATTGTCGTTAGAAGACATGCATTCTTGTGCTTGAGCAAGGTTGTTAAAGAAAGAACCACTGCCACAGCTATCACTGAGGGCACGTAGGGGTTTGAACATACAAAAGCTTGCTTTAGAGATGAAATTATTCCATTTATAAAAGCACTTAAGGACATATTTAATAAATTCGATCAAGATCTAATTGATGAACTTACTGAAGTCCAAACTGTTTTTATTCAAATGGAAAAGGTTGTCGAACAACATCGTTTAGAGTCAAAAACTTTTGAAGTTAAAAAATTGGGGGGTAATATTTACAAAATAAGCTTTTAAAAAAAAAAAAATGTGGGGGGTAAAAAAATGTCGTCTTTGGAACAAGTTGTTAACAATGATATTGTGAATGTTGTTATGAATTATTATATGGATAGTGTCTCTATGAATATGTATGAATGCCAAAAGTGTCTAAAGTGTCTCAAACTTGAGACTAAACTTATCAATAAAAAGGATTTCATTGAAAAATAGATTTACGATACACTTTTCAAAAATTATAATAATCTTGAAAAGCATTGCATTTCTTTAGAGTTGATCTCTCATACTTTATCAGGAATTTTTTCAAAGAGAAATTTATGTCTCAAATCAAAGATGCTTCCTAATATTAATCAATTACTTTGAATTAAAACGAATTGAAAGCTCAGTCTCAAGAGAAAGACAAGGTTTTACAGAAGTGATAGAGTAGTTTAAGTAATAAGGTGGAAATGTGAAGACTGATAAGGTCAAAATGGATATGGATAAAATTAAGACTCTTAACATTGAATTGGATCATAGGGTATCAAAACTTATTGCTAAAAATGAACATTTAAAGCAGACCTATAAGCAACTTTATGACTCGATTAAACCAGCACGTGTTCGATCAAAAGAATCAATGTGATGGGTTAATTAATCAATCAATCAAAGTACTGTACATTCTCTGATTTAATGCCAAAACTTACAGGATACAAGTTTGGTCTTAACAGCCACTAAGAATGATTAAGGAATACTTATAGAAATAAGCTTTAGATGATAATTGTTATTATGACCTGCTCAATTATGATCCAGCAATGCTTAAGATTGATATGGAACCAATAACCCCTAGATTGTTGAATAAAAGAACTGCTCACTCTACCTATATTAAGCACACTCAGGACGAAGCTGCAGTTCTTAGGGATCTAGTTGAACATGTATAAAGTATTAATAAAATTTATCCTCAAGAATGCTGACTTAGGGATAGAGCCTTTTGGTATACCCAAATATATTTGGAATTGCTTAAACACATCAGTAAAACTTTTCCTAGTATCAATAATTCTGGTGAACAATTAGTGGCTGTGACCCCAAAGAACAAGGACAAAAATGTTAGATTCACTAAGCCAGTCACACCCTCAGCAAATACAAACACAAAAACAGATTCGGCATCAAAACTAGCATCTAACAAACCTGTGTTGTCTTCTATAGGAGTAAGACAATCTACTAGTGCTAGCGGATCACAGCCTTCAGGCAATACAAAGAAAGATAGGATTCAACAACCATGAAGTAGTAATTTGAAGAATAAAGTAGAAGTCTACCCTAGGAATGTTAAATCTAGTCTGAATAATAAGAATTATGTTGTTGAACTTAATGAATCTGTAAATGTGCAGCATTCAAAGCTAAATGTAAATTCTGAATCTATCTATGTTACGTATAATGATAGCATGCTTTCTGATAAACATGTGAATGCTCGTGTTACATCTAAATTTGTCATGAAAAAGTCTAAGAGAAAAGTTTGGAAACCAACAGGCAAAGTGTTTACTAAAACTGGATATATTTAGAGACCTACCGATCAGACTTTCACTATTATAGGAAATGCGTGCCCTTTAACTAGGATTACCACAACTACTAAAAATCCCCCTAGGAAACCAATAACTCTAGAAGCTGAAACTCATAAGCCTGCGGTAACATTGGTCTATTCAAGGAAACCTAGGAAAACTAAATCTACTAATCCTGTTAGCAAATCTAAGATAATTAAATCTGCTAACATCAAGGAACCCAGTAAATCCTAGGGATCCATAGTTTCCAATGTTCCATCTTCTTCTCTTAATTATTACAGGTTGTCCAAATTGTTCTCTGGTATTTTTACTCCGGCTGCTCCAAGCATATGACCGGAGATCGATCTCAGCTCACTAATTTCGTCAGTAAATTTTTAGGTACAGTCAAATTTGGCAATGATCATGTGGCAAAGATAATGGATTATGGAGACTATCATATTGGGAATGTTACTATATCAAGGGTTTACTACGTAGAAGGACTCGGACACAACTTATTCTCCGTCAGGCAATTTTGCGATTCGAACCTTGAAGTTGCTTTTGGTCAACACACCTGCTTCATCCGTAATTTAGAAGGTGTGGATCTATTGACTAGATCTCGAGGGGACAATCTGTACATACTGTCTCTAGGAGATATGATGGCGTCCTCCCCGATATGTCTCTTGTCAAAGGCCACAAAGAGTAAGTCTTGGCTATCACACCGAAGATTGTCTCATCTGAACTTTGGTGCAATCAACCATTTAGCCAGACACGGTCTTGTTCGTGGTCTCCCTAAGCTTAAATTTGAAAAGGACCATTTGTGTTCTGCTTGTGCAATAGGAAAAAGCAAGAAGAAAACTCATAAACCCAAATCTGAAGACACTAACCAAGAAAAACTCTATCTCCTGCTCATGGATCTTTGTGGTCCAATGCGTGTCGCAAGCATTAATGGAAAGAAGTACATCCTCGTCATTGTAGATGATTACTCACGGTTTACATGGGTTAAGTGCTTAAGGTCAAAAGATGAAGCTCTAGATTTCATAATCAAGTTTCTCAAGATGATCCAAGTGCGGCTTAAGACACTTGTCCGACGAATCAGAACAGATAATGGAACTGAGTTTGTTAATCAAACCTTGCGTGAATACTATGAGAAGGTTGGCATCTCTCATGAAACATCTGTTGCTCGCTCTTCACAACAAAATGGTGTCGTTAAAAGACGTAATCGTACGCTTATTGAAGCAACCCGCACAATGTTAATTTATGCAAAAGCTCTGTTATTCTTATGGGCTGAAGCAGTTGCTACCACTTGTTTCACCCAAAACCGTTCCATGATACGCCTTCATCATGGCAAAACACCATATGAGCTTCTGCACAACAAAACTCCCGACCTATTGTTTCTTCATGTGTTTGGTGCACTTTGTTATCCAACAAATGATAGCGAGAATCTGGGAAAGTTACAACCAAAAGCTGACATTGGTATTTTTATTGGCTATGCACCCACCAAGAAGGCATTCTGAATTTACAACAGACGTACCAGACGAATAATTGAAACAATTCATGTTGATTTTGATGAGCTGACTACGATGGCTTTTGAACACTACAGTTCAGGACCCACACTTCATGAAATGAATCCTGTAACAATCAGTTCAGGACTCGTTCCAAACCCTCCTCCTTCAACACCGTTTGTATCACCTACAAGATCTGACTAGGATATTTTGTTTCAACTACTATTTGACGAATTACACACTCCTCCACCAAATGTTTATCTACCAGCTCCTGAAGTCATTGCTCCAATTGTTAAAGTAGTTGCTCCAGAACCAGCTGATTCAACCAGTTCTCCTTCCTCAACTACTGTTGATCAAGATGCACCCTCTGCTAGTAATTCTCAATCTACAACTCTCGGTCACTTCATAGATATCGGTAGATAGCTCGTATAGCAATATTTGGAAACTTACATAGGTAGTTAGACTAAGGCCCATGGATAAGCCCATTAAGCCAAGGCCTATCTACCCCTTGTAATTATATAGGCACCTCTCTATGCCTTAGAGAGGTGGTTGGTTGTTCATTTTCTCACACACATAATATACATTCCATTTCCATTTACTTTCTTTCTCTAAGTTCATCCAACCCACTCTCTCTCTAGTTCTTGCATAAATCAAAGATTACTATTATTCTACAATTGGTTTCAGAGTAATGCAAGAAGAGCTTAATGAATTTAACCGTCTTGAAGTCTGGGAACTCGTTCCTCGTCCTGATAAAGTGATGGTCATTACTTTAAAATGGATCTACAAGGTGAAACTTGATGAATTGGGAGGAATTCTAAAGAACAAGGCTCGATTGGTTGCTCATGGTTACCGTTAAGAAGAGGGAATTGATTTTGAGGAATCTTTTGCTTCGGTGGCTAGAATTGAAGTAATCAGAATATTCCTCGCATTTGCCGCTCACAAGAATATGTTCGTCTACCAAATGGATGTGAAGACGGCATTTCTAAATGGTATTCTGTGTGAAGAAGTTTATGTCAGCCAACCAGATGGGTTCGTGGATCAAGACAATCCGAATCATCTATGCAAGCTTAAGAAGGCTCTTTATGGGTTGAAACAAGCTCTGCGTGCGTGGTACGATCTATTGTTGAACTTTCTACTCACTCAAGATTTCTCCAAGGGTACCGTGGATCCCACACTGTTCATTAGAAGACAAGGCAATGACATCCTCCTGGTACAAATCTATGTCGATGACATTATCTTTGCTTCTACCACACCTGAACTCTGTGATGAATTTTCAAAAATAATGTGTACTAAGTTTAAAATGTCGATGATGGGAAAAATCTCATTCTTTCTTGGATTACAAATTTTTCAGAATCCCAGAGGCATCTTTATAAACCAGTTAAAATATGCTCTTGAATCTTTAAAGAAGTATGGTATGGAATCTAGTGACCCCGTGGATACTCTCATAGTGGAGAAATCCAAACTGGATGAAGATCCACAAGCGAAATCCGTGGACCCTACACACTACCGTGGAATGGTCGGCACCCTTATGTATCTTACAACCAGTATACCAGACCTAACGTTTGCTGTATGCAGGTGTGCCCGGTATTAGGCAATGCCTACTGAAAAGCACCTTCATGCTATTAAAAGAATCTTTAAATACCTAAAAGGAACCGTTAATAGGGGACTCTGGTATCCAAATAATTCTTCTATTGCTCTAACTTTTTATGCAGACGCTGATCGGGTTGCCAAGATACTAGACGAAGAACTTCTGGCAGTATGCAGTTCTTAGGAGATAGACTTGTAAGCTGGTCATCAAAAAGGCAGAAAAACGCTGCAATATCCAGTACAGAAGCTGAATACATCGCCCTATCCGGCTGTTGTGCTCAAATCTTATGGATGAAATCATAACTTACCGACTACAACATTGGATTCAACAAAATTCCAATGTACTATGATAATAAAAGCGCTATCACCTTATGCTGCAACAATGTTCAACACTCCCGATCGAAGCATATTGATATAAGATTCCATTTCATCAAAGAGCAAGTTGAGAACGGAGTAGTAGAGCTTTAGTTTGTCAACATGGAGTATCATCTAGCTGACATCTTCACAAAGGCCCTATGCAGAGAAAGGATAAATTTTCTGATCGACAAGCTAGGAATGCGAAGCTTTACGCCTGAGACCCTGAAACAGTTGGCAGATGAAGCTGAAGAATAGTGGTGGCACCTATTCTGATATCCTGTATCATATCTATATATCTTAAAAAACCATAAAAACCAAAAAGATTTTTCATTTTTATAAAAACTTTTATAAAAACAAAATAGAAAATTAAAAAAATTAGAATAATATAAAAAGAGGTTTCACTGGCATGTCTTTTGCAAACGATAATATTTACGTCCCTAGAAATGTCTTTCAATAAAGGCATGTGGTCATAAATAAAGTTCGTACAAAAGTTCAAATGTTTTTCAAAACATGCCAAATGACTTACTATTATTTCAGATAGTAACCCACTTTTCATCCTGAGGAAGACATGTCGTCAAAAAGACAGTCAGATATTTATGTGACTAAATGTACCAGGATAAAATAAACAGCCACACTGAACTCATTTTGTGTGACCATTTTAGAATTTCAT
>BQNB010134663.1:0-18279 GCA_026074375.1 Tanacetum coccineum | reverse complement strand
AAGTGATGCCATTTGGTTTAACTAACGCACCTGCTGTATTCAAGGATCTCATGAACTGTGTGTGTAAACCATATTTAGATAAATTTGTGATAGTGTTCATCGATGATATTCTCATCTACTCTCGTAACAAAGAATAGCACGCAAATCATCTGAGAATAATCCTAGAATTACTCAAGAAAGAGAAGTTGTATGCCAAGTTCTCCAAGTGTGATTATTGGATTCGTACCGTGCAATTTCTTGGACACTTAATTAATAGTCAAGGACTTCATGTTGACCCCGCCAAGATTGAAGCAGTCAAGAATTGGACATCTCCTACTACACCGACAAAAATACGTCAATTCTTAGGACTCACCGGTTATTATCGGAGATTTATCAAAGATTTCTTAAAGATTGCAAAGTCTTTGACTGAATTAACCCAGAAAAACAAGAAGTATATCTGGGGCGAAGATCAAGAGTCGGCTTTTCAACTGCTAAAACAGAAGCTATGTGAAGCTCTAATCTTAGCATTACCAGAAGGAAATGATGATTTTGCTATTTACTGTGATGCATCCCATCAAGGTCTAGGAGCGGTGTTAATGCAAAGAGAGAAGGTTATTGCATATGCATCCCGACAACTTAAGCCTAATAAAGAAAACTATACCACTCGTGATCTTGAATTAGGAGCAGTAGTGTTCGCTCTTAAAATTTGGATACACTATCTGTATGGAACAAAATGTACTGTGTTCACTGATCATAAAAGTCTTCAGCATATCCTTTATCAAAAAGAGTTGAACATGAGACAACGTCATTGGCTAGAATTGCTTGCAGATTACGATTGTGAAATTTACTATCATCTTGGAAAGGCAAATGTTGTAGCAGATGCCTTAAGCCAGAAGGAACGAATCAAACCACTCCGAGTTAGATCATTAGTTATGACCATTCATCCAAACTTACCCTCATAAATTCTCAAAGCTCAAACCCAAAGCTAAGAACTTACGAGGAATGGACAAAGCATTTGAAATACGCCCTAATGGAACTCGTTGTATTAAAATCCGAAGCTGGTTACCACTCTTTGGTAATCTAAGAGATTTAATCATGCATGAGTCCCATAAATCAAAGTATTCCATTCACCCAGGTTCTGACAAGATATATCAGGATCTAAAGAAACTCTATTGGTGGCTTAACATGAAGGAAATCATTGCTGAATATGTTGGCAAATGTTTGACATGTTCAAGAGTTAAGGCAGAATGTCAGTAGCCATCCGGCTTACTGGTACAACTAGAGATTCCTATGTGGAAGTGGGAGAGAATAACAATGGATTTCATCACAAAACTACCCAAAACATCAAACGGACATGACACAATCTGGGTCATTGTCGATCGCCTTACCAAATCCGTACATTTCATCCCTACCTGAGAGACAGATAGTATAGAAACCCTTACAAGATTTTACATAAAGGAAATAGTCTCCCAGCATGGAGTGCTAATATCTATCATCTCGGATCGTAACAGTCATTTCACATCCAGATTCTGGCAATCATTACAAAGTGCTGTAGGTACTCAATTAGACATGAGTACGGCATATCATCCTGAAACCGATGTACAAAGTAAAAGAACCATCCAAACACTTAAAGACATGCTTCGAGCATGTGTTATAGATTTTGGAAAAGGATGGGAAAAACACTTACCATTAGTAGAATTTTCCTATAATAACAGTTACCATGCCAGTATTAAGGCAGCACCATTTGAGGCACTTTATGGTCGAAAGTGCAGATCACCTGTTTGCTGGGCCGAAGTTGGAGATGTTCAACTTACGGGACCAGAAATAATCCATGAAACCACTAAAAAGATAGTGCAAATTCAACAACCCTTGCAAGCTGCAAGAGACCGACAGAGAAGTTATGCCAATATAAGACGAAAGCCTTTAGAATTTCAAGTTGGAGATCATGTTATGTTAAGAGTGTTACCTCGTAAAGGTGTCATCCGATTCAAAAAACAAGGAAAGCTTAACCCCCGGTACATTGGACCATTCAAAATCCTTGAACGGATTAGCCCAGTGGCATATAAACTTGAGCTTCCTGAAGAGCTCAGTAATGTCCACAGTACTTTCCACGTTTCTAATCTAAATAAATGATTATCTGACGAATCCCTTGTCATTCCAATAAAAGAGCTTTGACTCGATGACAAACTCAACTTTGAGGAAGAACCAGTGGAGATCATGGATCGAGAAGTCAAGCAACTAAAACAAAGTCGTATTCCTATAGTCAAAGTAAGATGGAACTCTAAAATAGGACCAAAATTTACATGGGAACACGAAGATTAAATTTGTGCCAAGTATCCACATCTGTTTTCAAACATCACTCCGGCACCCAACTAAATCTCGGGACGAGATTTCTTTTAAGGGAGGGAGACTATAACAATCCACAATTTTCATCAATGTAATTATCCATCTATTAAATTAGATGCACTGTAATATCCATCTATTAAATTAGATGCATTTTATATACCACCTTTTACAGGGAAATTTTTGCTTTATCTCATTATGCAATGTAACTTGCATCTCTAAAGTAAACGAGCTCACGCAACCTCTATCAATGCCATCTATATCTATGTTTATATCATGTAAACATCCTAATATGTCAAGTCTATATCTTAATATCATTTTTACCAAGTACATTATCCATTTAACATACTTTTCAAAACGTTATTTCAAAACAAGCATTAAACGTTAACGTTTACATCTAAACCCTAATTATATGTAATGTATGCATATAAAATGAATGTGCAAGCCTTCAATGAGAGAAATGATATTTCACTGGCTCTCTATTCTATGAAGCCTACTAAGACGAAACCTTAGTTAGTTCCAGTTGTCGCCCCAACTCTATTCTGAGAAAAGGACTTTGTGAATTTTCTTTCTTTGTTAATTAGTCGATGGATGGTGAATTTTAGTTTATGGGAGATTTTAAAAAAACGAGGACGTTCTGTAAGACGAACGAACTGGGACTGTTGTTTAATGTTCTAGGGGCAAGATGCTTTCAATGCTTTCCATTTTAAATTCTTAGCTGCTTGATGTACGCCTTGATGGAATACTTATTCACATGGTCTCATCGCCTCAAACTTCTAAAATGGAGTAAATTAGAGACCGGCATCTTAATTTCTTGATGGTTTTCATTCTAGTTTTCCTCACAATGGTCGTGAACTGTTTGGATCGTCCATTTGGCAGACCATCAGCCTAATATTGGTTTTGGGATGTGTGCATAGACTATGGAGCTACTCCTTCCTTTCAGATTGTTCCATTCTTGGTTTGATTGGGATGGGTTTGATATAATGGTTTCTAGTGTCTGGAGTTCTATGTCGCTCTCTGATAGTAATGGTATGGTTCGGTTCAAGAAGAAGCTTCAACATTTAAAAAAAGAAATCCGCTCGTGGGTTATGGAGCGTAAGAAGCAGAATATGGGTAATATTTATGATATCAAATCCAAACTTCATGAGTTAGATGTGACGATTGATCAAGGGGGAGCTAATGCTGATATTCTGGCTTCTCGGTTGAATTTGATGAAGAATTTACATGATATCAAAGCGTCGGAGGCTCGTGACTATAGGCAGAAAGCTAAGATCCGATGGGCGGTAGAAGGAGACGAAAATTCTAAATTCTTTCACGGTATCGTTAATAAGAAACGGTCCAGCTTATCTATTAGGGGGATCTTGGTTGATGGTGAATGGGTGTCTGATCCGGTTCGTGTTAAGGAGGAATTCCGTTTACATTTTGCTAAAAGGTTCGAAGAGCCGGCAGTTAATCGGAGTAAGATCTCTTTTCAGTTTCCTACTCGCTTAAACTCTGATCAGGCTTTGGATTTGGAGCGCCCGGTTTCTTGTGACGAAATTCGTCAGGCGGTTTGGGGTTGTGGAGAAGATAAGTCTCCGGGTCCCGATGGATTTACGTTTGAGTTCTTTCGTAAATTCTGGGATATTATTGGCCCTGATTTTTGTGTTGCTGTCAAATGGTTTTTTGATCATAGTTCGTTTTCTAGGGGCTGCAATTCTTCGTTTGTTGCTCTTATTCCCAAAAACTCGGATCCGAAATTTGTGACTGATTTTCGTCCTATAAGTCTGATTGGATGTTTATACAAGGTGGTTACTAAAATTCTTGCTTTACGGTTGTCGGCGATTATCTCAGGTTTGATCTCAGATGTTCAAACGGCTTTTGTTCCGGGTAGGCAAATTCTGGATGGTCCCTTCATTATTAATGAATTACTTGCTTGGTGCAAACACTATAAGCATCAAGCTATGGTGTTCAAAGTAGATTTTGCTAAAGCTTACGATTCTGTTCGTTAGGATTACTTGATGGATGTTTTAAAGTCTTTCGGGTTTGGGGATAAGTGGTGTGGTTGGATTAAGGGCAGCTTATCGGCAAGTATGGCGTCTGTTCTTGTTAATGGATCTCCTACGGCTGAATTTCAATTTTTTCATGGTTTGAAGCAAGGCGATCCTTTGGCGCCTTATCTTTTTATTCTTGTTATGGAGTCGTTACATTTGTCGTTTTCCAGAACGGTTGATGTGGGCATTTTCAAAGGGATTCAAATTGGTAAGGATTTCACGTTGTCTCACCTTTTCTATGTGGATGATGCTGTATTTATTGGAGAATGGTCTGACGAGAATCTTAGTCGGATCTTACATGTTTTGCATTGTTTCTCTTTAGCTTCTGGCTTGAAAATTAATGTCAAAAAAAGTCACTTGCTTGGAGTTGGAGTCTCGAATGACGCTATGGTAGCAGCTGCCACTAACTTAGGTTGTGCAATTATGAAAGCTCCTTTCAAGTATCTTGGCGTTATGGTTGGTGGGAACATGTCGCGAATCGATGCTTGGGACGAAACGTTGAGTAATCTGAGGTCTCGGTTGTCAAAATGGAAGTCTAAAACTTTATCCATAGGCGGGCGGCTCACGTTGCTAAAATCGGTACTTGGTTCTTCTCCTATTTATGCTATGTCTTTATATAAGGTGCCAAAGTCTGTTTTATCTTCCATGGAAGCAATTCGTAGAAATTTTTTCTACGGTTCTCAAGAAGCTGATAAGAATATTACATGGGTTAAATGGAGTAAAGTTCTAGCAGCAAAACAATTTGGTGGTCTTGGAGTTTCTACCCTCTTTTCTCTTAATAGAGCCTTTCTCATGAGATGCGTTTGGCGTTTTATTTTTCATGATAATTCGTTTTGGTGTCGTTTTATTTCGGCGGTTCATGGTCCTTCGTTTCAGGTTCGATCTGGTACTTCGTTATGGAGAACCATTACTAGTGAGGTTAATGGGCTGAAGGCCCAAGGAGTTGATATTTTATCTCACTGTTTAAAACGGGTGGGAAACGGTTTGTCTACTAAATTTTGGTTCGATCCCTGGATTGTTAATGTCAAGCTGTGTAACGAGTTTCCGCGTCTTTTTGCCCTTGAACTTAACAAATCGATTAGTGTGGCGGAGAAGTTACAGCATTCGGTTGATACGTCTTTTCGGCGGCCCGTTAGGGGAGGGAGCGAGTCGGCTCAACTGGAGTCGTTATCTGAATTAATTGAAGGGGTTATTTTGTCTAATTCTCGTTGACGTCTGGTTTTGGACATGAAATGGTTCTGGGACTTACAGAGTTAAGGATGTTCATAATATGCTTGATGATTTTTTTCTCCCCAAAGATGAAGTGGCTACGCCGTTGGCTTCTAATCTTTTACGATTATGCTCATGTGTTTGCTTGGAGATTTATATCTTGAATTAGTTTCGACGACTAAATCAAATTGATTTGAAGGGGAGTATTCTGGTTGGCTTCTATATGCCGAATGTATTTCTTATGATGAAGATGTGCCGCACATTTTTTTCAAGTGTCCTTTGGCGATTGAAGTCTCTCGGGATGTTTGTCGTTTGTGGGATGTGGTGTGGGTGCCTTGTAGCTCTTACTTCGAGTGGCTTTCTTGGTTGTTGTCGATTAAAAAAGGGTTTTCCAGGACTTTTAAACGTCTTTTTGAAGGAGTTTGGTATGTTTCCTGGTGGATGATTTGGATGCACAGAAATTTGGAGATTTTTTCGTCAAAAAAGCCTCGGAAAGCAATGATGTTTGACGACATTGTTGAACGTTTTTTTTTATGGTTTTCCTCTAGATGTAAATTTTCTTTTAGTTGGGATGTTTGGTGTAAAAACCCTTCTCTTATTTCCTTGTAAGTTTGTGCTAGCTTCTTGCTAGTTTTTTTCTAATAAAAGTTGCCGTTCAAAAAAAAAATCTAAGCTATTTATTAACTTGAAAATTTGACATGCAATTCCTCCTTTATTCGCCTAGTTTACCACAAGGTGTGTAGCTCCTTTTATCGGGTTAAGGAAACAACAGCAGACACGAGCTCTCTAGTTATCGCCTTTTTCTCTTTTGTGGTGATATTTCTGTTTTCCAATCAAACTTCATTTTCTTATCATGATTTAAAGATTTCAAACATGAATAAGGGTATTGAAGCCATCTTGAAGTCAGTTTAGTACCCTCTAGTCTCTCAGAAGATTTGGACATTAAATACCGTAAGGCTAGGTCTCGCTGAAGATAGTTTAGCTTAAGCTCTTCAGGTACTTAGAAGATAAAAGAATATCTTTACTTCAGTTTATGGGGTGGTTCAAAAACTAAAGGCAGCCTAATTATGAGGATGTTAGTTCCAAAAACGAAAACAGAGACAAGCACCTTGCAAAAAAACTTGATGTTTAGCTTGGTTGGCAATGCAAAGCTGAACGATGTCAATCTCCTCTTTAAAGTTAAAACAAATTGTTTCTCATCTAGAAAGTTTACAAGGCGAGAAAAAGATATCCATTAAGTCATAAAGAATAAACATATCTCTTTGAAATTACTTCTTCCAAAAGGATTTTTTTTCTCATGTACATAGTATGACAACATTAAATGAGATCTTAACCATCTATTTGATGTTTGACACGTGAAAAGAAAAACCTTTTGTAAACCATCATTTTTAAAACACAAATACTGCTTGAGAGACCAATGGTGTAAGTGAAAAAAGACAAAAAAAAAACCTACAAATAATGTTGTTTTTAATTCTGAATCATGGACTAGCGGTAAAATAAAGAAAATATTAAAATTACATAAAAACCCATGATTGAGAAGTCAAATAGAAGAGATAACGAGTTAAAGTAACGTTAGTTGTATATAACAAGGCTCAAGAGATCAAACGGGCACCAAAATAATAGCTTGAAAAGCAATGACATCAAACTTTATTATCACAATTAAACCTTAATTTCGAGACAAATAATTCAATTTACCAATCATAATATTTTAAACCAAATATAACAAAAAACACTTAGATGTGCAAGAGTTATTGATTTGTGTCTAATTAAATATAGTAACAAACATTTGGTTTTATCTCAGTTAGAAATTCGTGATTTCCAGACAATATGATCGAATATTTTATTTTGAAAAATGATAACACATTAGCAAGTAATATCTGGTAATCTACATCCTATCAACTTTATTCATCATGCCAAGTTTCCAACCTTTACTATTTGATTCCCTAAACAATTCGTGTAGAAAGTGTTAACCAATTCACCTTTTTCAAAAATATCATCTCTATTGTAATGAATCATACAGTAATATTTACTAATGAAAAAACCAAATTTAACCAATAAAAAAACAGCTCTTTTTAACTTTCCATATTTTTAATCTACCATTTAAAATTTGTCACATATAAAAAAGGCGTCAATCCACTATTTTGCACACACCGACGAAAAACGCTACAAACACAAACCAATATCCAAAATTTTTAGACAAAAGAAACAACCTCCCAAAACATAATCTCACGATAAAGAAATCATAATACATAACAACAAAGTATACAACTTGACACGAACTCTTCCCATTGACAATATTACTCACTTCATCTCATTTTTATTATGAGGAATGCTATGTCCACAAAAAGTTTACAAAAAAACATTCACACAATGATGTGGCAAAATAATTTGTCCAATCAAAACAATTAAAGAAAAGCAAGAATCTATATGATTGGACAAATTATTTTGCTACATTATTGTGTTGATGTTTTTTTGTGAACCTTTTGTGGACATATCATTTCTCTTTTATTATTTACATTTCATTTTTAACATGTCTCAATTTAATTGTTCACTACCAAAATAGATAAGAAAATTCGATCAAGTTTACTATATTATCCTTGTTAAAATTATTAGTACAAACTTAAAAAAAAAACTTTAATTAATTAGCTAAGGGTAAAACTGTTATTATGCTAAAAAGTAAAAAAAAAATAATAATAAATGCACTTTTATTATACTATGTGTGTTTTGTTGGAAGACAATAATTTTGGAACGAAAAGAGTATTGTATAACACAGTGTTCTAAAAGGTGCGCCTTTGCGGCGCCAAGGCGTCGCTAAGGCGTGAGACGTGGCCTCCACGTTACGAAATGGACCAAAGCGTCGACTCTAGGCGTGTCGAGAGATGAGGCGTGAAAAGGTGCGCTAAAGCGTGAGGCATGATGAGCCTTTTAGATTCAACTCCAATAATTATTATTTTTTTCAAAATGAAGAATATTACATGTAAGTATAGCTTATTAACTTTATGTAAACTCAATATATATGGAATATGATATGAATATATAAATATTTTTATTTGTTGGGCCGCCTTAAACCACGCCTTATAAACGCAAAGGCTACGTTATAGCCGCTAAGACGTGAAGCTTGATGATGTCGTCACGCCACGCCTTACGCTATTTATAAGCATGGTATAACACTATAATAACTCAAACAGAAATTGAAATAGTTAAATAAGACTTTATATTTTTATAAAATAATAGGGTAGTATATATTATTACTAAAGCGAATCAGAAGCTGGCGATGGGGGGCAGTAGGTACTAGCTAGTGTTCCGACTTGTACGCTGTGCCTGCAGTGATACCTTTCACAGCCTCCACTACTCCACCTTCAAACATCAAACATACAAAATCATAAATCGTTTTCATATTTTTTTTTTAAAAATCTGAGTTGTTAAATAAATAAACAAAAGTGAAAATTACCTACTTACCGATATATGTATTTATTTGACAAAAAAATAATACCATGTTTTTAGATTGGGTAAACACTATAAAATATCTATTTTCGAATTCTACGCGACTTGAAATGCTTAATTTTTTAATATCTTACTACGTTGACATACTTTCAAAATTTGTTCCGACTTAACAAACATGGTAATTTTTTACCTGTTGAGTTGATCATTTTTTTTCCAAGTAATTAATATTTACTTTTTTACATGCTTACGTGGACATGCTTACGTTTTTATACGTTGTAGTACATTTTATGATGTTTTTATGCGTTTTCATATGTTTTACACATTTTTGTACGTTTGTATACGTTTTGAGTGTTTTTGAATGTTTTTATACGTTTTTGTCAGTTTGTGTACGTTTTTGTATGTCATCATACGCTTTTGTCCTTTTTGAACCATTTTTTATATTATTATACGGTTTGTACTTCTTTTTATGTTTCTCAATGTTTTCGGACGTTATTATACGTTTTCTTACGTCTTTATACTTAAAAAAACGTATAAAAGATATCATTTGAATATGCACATAGGTTGAAAACCATAGTTCTATACTCATATAAAGATGTATATTATCGAGTACTTGTAAGTTTATATGGGTTGCTTATTTGATCATGTATGTGATATGAAAACGCGAATTGTAAAAAAAACAAAAGAATAAGACAAAATAATTAGGTAGTTTCATCAAAAAGATTGCTTACTAAAGATATTACTCGTGGTCTCTTACCTTAAGTGCATATTTCCCTTTTTGGTGACATAGTGGCTCTTTTTTATTCAAAGTCAACTACTACTATCAACTCAACTATTCATGCCAACCAGAAGTAATCTGGTCCAAAGAGGGGTTTCTTTAGATTCTTCTAGCTGCCCATTATGTGATAGTAGCGAGGAGGACACCCATCATGTGCTTTTCCGGTGTTCTTTGGCTCAGGCGATTTTGCGTCGTGTTTGCAGATGGTGGGATCTTGAGTGGCATCCTTGGATCTCGTTCTTGGATTGGCAGGTTTGGTTGTCTGCTATTCGTGTTTCGGCTAAAGTTAAAAGTCTGTTGGAAGGAGTTTTTTACATGGCTTGGTGGTCGATTTGGAATCTTCGGAATCGTACCATTTTTGATGACATTCCTCCTAGACGATCTACGGTCTTTGATGATATTGTGTCTTTATCTTTTTCCTGGTGTCATAGTAGATGTAATAGGTCTTTCTCGTGGGAGACTTGGTTAAAAAATCCTCACTTAATCTCTTTGTAATTTTTTTCTAGCTTTTTGCTAGTTAATATATTTTGCCGTTCAAAAAAAAACTCAACTATTCATGCAAAAAAATAAGTGTTTTGTGTTTCGTAACTATCTTCGTCAATGATGTTTATATATAGGGTTTTTCTAACATGTGCCCCATGAGCACATGTTAAGGTGGGGACACAGGCTGTGTGTCACAGCCTGATTAGCCAACAGTTATTGTTATTAATCATTATCAGGCTCCACAAATAACTGCTGGCCAATCAAGCTGTGACACACAGCCTGATATCCACACCTTAACATGTGCCACTAGGTCACATGTTAGAAAAACCCTTATATATACAATGTTTATATGTATAGTAACTCGATGTTTATATAGTAACGTATTATGATTTTATAAAATAGAAAACATATGATAGCATGAAATCAAGATTCAAGACCATACGTTATGTCTGTCACTCCCCGCAAGTGCTCACCTACATCACATTGAAATGTTGACCAATTCACTTTCTTCACAAATATCATAAAAAAAAATAAGTGACTCCTAATACCGTCTTCCACGTGATGACGTATGGTAGATATACCAGGCCTCCGGGCTTGGGCCACACCATCACTTACGCGGACCTAACTGTAGGATACTTTCGTCTGCGGAAAGCACACGCGTCCGTACACACGGTTATTACGAAACCTTGCCCGACAAGGGACCCACTATGGCCACTAACTAAACAAACGAAATACTAGGAAACCCTAATATTTTGTTCGCCTATAAAAAGGGACCTTCTGACACAATGAATGGTACGATTTTCTCACTCTACATATACACACTTTCTCTCTCTACATGTTTACTTACTTTCACGTCGGAGTCTAACCGTGGGGTCCGTCCCCACGTTAAGGCTAACGGTTTACTTTATTGTGCAGGAAATCGTCATCTCTCTTGCTCTAGTACAAGATCCAACACTCAAATCATTTAGGAACCCGACCCGACATACGATTTGAGCCCTATTCTAAACCCTACACATATTTTGTACTAACAAGTGGCGCCATCCGTGGGACCGCTAATGTAACCACGTTTTCTAAAAAACTCATCATGAGCACTCACGAACAGCACACCCCAATTGTTCCCACGTCCGCCGTGCGGAACACCGGGGAAAGAAATGGCCCACAAGGTCTACGTCTGACGAGGCCCTAAGAGAACTGTGTGACAAAAACTATCACCAGCTGCTGCCGCTCATTGCCGAAAAAATGAAAAAAGACAAGGAGCAGCAAGATAAGCTTAACGCGGTAAAGGCACGCCTACTCTACGGCAACGACCCCGGAAAAAATCAAAGTCGTCATGAAGAGTCGCATTACTCCGAATCCAAGACGCCAACCGACAGAACAGAGCCAAGAAGGGGCATGGAAATAGGCGCTCCTGAAGCCCGTCACCAAAAGCCAATGTCTTCAAAAGACTCAAACAAAACAGATCTCCTTCACCTAAGTCCCGGCCGCGGAAGGAGGGTGGTGTATTCGACGGGTTGGGAGGAAAAGAGCGAAGTGCATCCGCACGCTCCAGCAGCCGCCATCAGAGTTCTCATGGAAAGGAAACCGAGGTGCAACCAAGGAAATATCACCATAAGGGCACATCATCCCAGGGAACCAGCGGACATTCGGAGAGTGAAGACAGTGAAGGGGGTCACTGGAAATCCAAATCGATGAGGCGCAGGTCGAACACCTACGAAGATGATCTCTCTCAGCCTTGGACGTGTAAGGAAAGAAACCCTTTCACACCTCGTATCTGGCACTTCAATTTCCCAAGGACGAGGATGCCCAGCCATGTCAAAACATATAATGGAAGCGGGGATCCGGATGATCATATAAAGCTATTCCAGGTTGCGGCAAAAATAGAGAGGTGGGCAATGCCAACGTGGTGTCACATGTTTAACTCAACGCTCACGGGGAACGCAAGAGTCTGGTTCGACAAGCTCCCAAGGGAATCCATTGACAGCTATGAAGATCTAAGAACAACGTTCAGGGAAAACTATCTCCAGCAAACAAAACACATCAAGGATCCGATGGAAATACATCATATCAAGCAAAGAGATGGAGAATCCACAGAAGACTTTATGGAAAGATACAAAGCAGAGATCCTAGACATGGAGGGAGCGCCAGAATGCATGAAAATATCCGGATTCATGCATGGCATAACCCACCCAGAGCTGATCAAGCATCTGTACGAGAGAATCCCAAAATCAGTGGACGAGATGTATAAGATGACTACGTCCTTTTTGCAAGGGGAAGTTGCTGCATTCAGCCATAGCCGGAAAAAAGCACCCACGCCGTGGAAACAACCGGAAGGAGGGAACAAGCCGAACTTCAAAAAGGGGTTCAAAAATAAGCAAAGATTAGATCAGAAGCCAGATAGGTTTTCACTCCTCACAAAAACCCCAAAATAAATTTTCGCTTTGGAAAAAGGAAAGTTCAAGGCTCCTCCGCCAATGGTAACTCCAGCGGAAAAAAGGGATCCAAACAAGTACTGTAAATTCCATGCGGATACGGGGCTCAGCACGGACGAATGCATGCAGCTGAGAAAACAGATAGACGAGATGATCAAGGCAGGTAAGTTGTCGCAATTCATCAAAGAGTTAAAACAAAACGACAAGCCAAAGGTGCCAAAAAAGGGGGAAATGGCCGGAAAGGATAGACCCCTCGCCATCATGATGATCCAACCATGGGAGAGGGTAGCCAAACAAAGGGCCACTCAGAGTTTCTCTCTGGAGATAGCAATCTCTTTTCCACCTCTAGGAGACGAGGACGAAATGGAAGGACCGATGATCATCGAAGCTGAAATAGGAGGGCACTTTGTGCACCGGATATACATAGACGGTGGAGCATCCTCAGAGATTCTATATGAACATTGCTTCGTTAGGCTCCGGCCAGAAGTAAGAAGCCAGATGGTCCCGGCTACCACACACCTCATCGGATTTAGTGGAGAAACCATTTGGCCGCTAGGTCAGATATCCCTACTGGTGAAAATAGGTGACGAAGAGCATTCCACGTCCGCATGGATGAACTTCATGGTTATCAGATCACCATCCCAGCATAATGGGATAATAGGTAGGTCGGGTATAAGAAAAATCCGCACCATACCATCCACGGTAGACGAAATGTTGAAATTCCCAGTGGAGGGGGGCACAGTGATGCTATGAAGCAGCAGAATCATCCCAATGGAATGTGCAATGATCTCCGGACCTAGCACACAACCCCTCGTAGCTAACTAGGTGTTGGAGGAAAAGTTAAAAGTAGCCATCCATCCGGAGTACCCTGAGCAAACAATAGCCATAGGATCTACCCTAACAGAAAAAGGACGCAGGGAACTATGTGCTTTGCACAGACAAAACCGGGATATCTTTGCCTGGAAACCGGCGGACATGACGGGCGTCCCACGGCACATAGCAGAGCACCGCCTAAATGTCCGAGAGGGCTGCTTACCAATCAGACAAAAGAAAAGGGGGCAGGCGCCGAAAAGGAATAAAGCAATCCATGAAGAGGTGGGAAAACTGGTAGATGCTAGAATCATAAAAGAGGTTCATTATCACAGCTGGCTATCTAACCCGGTCATGGTCAAGAAACACGATGGGAGCTGGTGAATGTGTGTGGATTTTAAAGATCTAAATAAAGCATGTCCTAAGATGGTTATCCGTTGCCAGAGATAGACTGGAAAGTAGAGTCCCTCTGCGGATACCCTTTTAAATGTTTCCTGGACGCATACAAGGGATACCACCAAATCAAAATGGCAAAGGAGGACGAAGAAAAAACAGCGTTTATCACGAGCCAAGGGGATATTATGTTACTCAAAAGATGCTTTCGGCCTAAAGAATGCGGGGCAAACCTATCAACGCTTAGTGGACGGGCATTCCAAATAGCAGTTCAGAGGCAACCTAGAAGTAATATGTCGACGGGGGGGGGGGGGGGGGGGGGGGGTGGGGGGGGGTGGTACACTTGGTTCATTAAAAAGCCACACGGAAGAAGAAATTATCTGAGCCATAGCTCCGGCAAATAAACATGAAGCTAAATCCAAAAAAATGCATATTTGGAATGCAGGAGGGGATGTTCTTGGGCTACAAAGTAAACGCTGACGAGCTAAAAGTATGTCCAGACAAAGCAGACGCGGTCCTTAGCTTACCGTCCCTGAGATGCCTTAAAGGTGTACAAAAGCTGAACGGGAAACTAGCAAGTTTAAATAGATTTTTTTTTTTTTTTTTTTTTTTTTTCTTTTGTCAAAATCAGCTGAAAAATCACTGCCTTTCTTCAAAACCCTAAAGAAGTGCACAAAGAAGAGCAATTTCCAATGGACTTAGGAAGCCGAAGTAGCCTTCAAACAAATGAAGAAACTCATCGCGGATCTCCCAATGCTGACCGCACCAAAGGAAATGGAGGAGCTAATATTGTACTAGCGGCGGCAAGGAAAGCTATCAGTTGCAGTCTTAATTGACGAAGGTCGAGGGCCAAGGAAAATGCCAGTGTACTTGTGAGCGCGCCTACGAGGGTCCGCGAGGAGATCAACTACATGCTATGGAAAAAAACTGCGGTGTTAAGCCTTGATCAAGCGCAAGCAGGCGGCTGAAAAGATACTTCCAGGCACACACAATTGTTGTAATCACAGATCAGCCGATAAAGCAACCAGAAACCACCGAAAGGATGCTAAAGTGGAAATTTAAGCTAGAAGGATATGACATCCAATACAGGCCAAGGATATCGATCAAAGGACAAATATTGGCGGATTTTATCATGGAACGACCAGAGGAAGAATCCCTAGATGAACTCATGGCAGAACCAGAAGAACTACCAGAACCTTGGACTTTGTTTACAGATGGGTCATCTTGTATAGATGGTTCCGGAGCCGGGCCGATACTAACAAATCTGGAAGGGGTTGAATTCACATATGCCATGAGGTTTAGGTTCGAGGCCACGAACAACAAAGCTGAGTATGAAGTATTAATAGCCGGTCTCCAGATCGCAGAACAAATAGGTGTAAAAAACCTTCAAGCAAACGTAGACTCACGGCTTGTAGCCAACCAGGTCAATGGCTCTTACGTTACAAAGGAGTCAGGTATGGTTCAGTACTTAGAAAAGGTAAAAACACTCACAAGTAATTTCAAAGAATTTCATATCAATCAAGTAACGCGGAGCGAGAAATGAAGGCGGGCATGCTAAAAGATTGCATCTACAAGTTCGCACATCTTAGAAAAGCACAGTACTTGTCGGAGGAACTAAAGAAAAAGTTTATAAATGAGAAGGAAGTCCTCACTATAGTGGAGGAGGAAGGACACACATGGATGACACCTATATGCGAGTACCTCACAAAGTAAATCCTTCCGAAAGACAAAAAGAAAGCAAGGGCGGTACGTCGCAAGGCATCCAGGTATGCCATGATCAATGAAACTTTATACAAGAAATCTTTCTTGGGACCATGGCTTTGGTGTGTCAGACCACTTCAAGTAAACTACATCCTTAGAGAAATACACGAAGGATCCTGCAGCATGCACCCCGGTCCTAGATCTGTGGTCGCTAAGGCTATCCGGACAGGATATTACTGGCCAACAATGCACACAGATGCGCGGAAACTAATAAGGGAATGCAATGATTGCCAAGTCCATCGCCCCATTCCAAGAAATCCGCAACATAACTTAACCCCCATCACGTCTCCATGGCCATTCTACAAATAGGGGATCGACATAGTCGGACCCTTCCCAAAAGGTCCAGGCAAAGTCAAGTTCTTGATTGTAGCCATTGACTACTTTACCAAATGGATTGAGGCAAAGCCCGTCACGACTATCACGGGTAATCAAGTGAAGAAATTCGCATGGGACAACATCGTCTGCAGATTTGGATACCAGGGGAGATTGTATCGGATAATGGAAAACAGTTTCGTGACAACCCATTCAAAGACTGGTGTGTATCTGGACGGGATATTATTGGTCAACGATGCATACAGATGCACGGAAATTAATAAAGGAATGCAATGACTGCCAAGTCCATCGTCCCATTCTGAGAAATCCGCAACAGAACTTAACCCCCATTACGTCTCCATAGCCATTCTATAAATTGGGGATCGACATAGCCGGACCCTTCCCGGAGGGACCCTGGCAAAGTCAAGTTATTGATTGTAGCCATTGACTACTTCACCAAATGGATTGAAGCAAAGCCTGTTGCGACTATCATGGGTAATCAAGTGAAGAAGTTCGTATGGGACAACATTGTTTGCAGATTTGGCCTACCAGGAGAAATTGTATCGGATAATGAGAAACAGTCCTGTGACAACCCATTTAAAGACTGGTGTGATAAACTGTGCATCCGTCAGTGCTTCGCCTCCGTAAAGTACCCACAAGCAAATGGTTTAGTCGAAAGAGCAAACAGGAGTTTGGGAGAAGGAATCAAGGCTTGATTGGATAAAAGAAGCAGGGATTGGATAGGAGAGCTCTCCCACGTCTTATGGGCACATCGCACCATGATCAAATCAAGCAAACATGGAACATTGGTAATCTTAAGAAATGTTAAATACATGAAGTGTAAGCACCCGCCCGGCACGTATGATGCTCCGAAGGGCAATATTTCAATTTTCTTTATCTTGTAATGTTTTCTCTTTGAATATTAATGAAAAGTGGGGATTAGCTACCCTCACAAGTTTTAAGTCTTAAAATTATTTTTACTTTGCAACGACATGTCAATTGTTAAGACGCGCATGCAAAGAGCCACGCTCTGCAATTTATATTATTCCGTATAATAAAGGTTGAGCAACCTCAAAATTAGCTTAGGTGTGTAAGAGGTATTGCAAGCCCGGCACTAGGAGAATAACCCACAAATATTCACAAGACTATCTATTACGAACGTGTAACAGTAATAATAAAAAGGTAGCAAACATCATCGTTATAAGACGGACGCGCCAGCTTCCGCCTAAAAACATGTTTAATATGAAAACTAGAAACCGCAACAAAAAGGCCAACACACGGCCGCGGTAAGAAGGTAAGCGATTCACATTTCATACAGGCCGCAAACAGAAGGCCACACACGGCCGAAGCATACAAAAAGAGAAGATCCAAGTGTTCAAGATACAACTAGCCACTACAACAGACCTCATACGGTCATGGCATAAAGATAAAAGCTAAAAATGGCAACGCTCAAGCTTTGGCACGACAACGACACTCCCCATGGCCTTGTCCGTATCTTCTTCAGCATAATCTTCGACAGAGAGAGGGGCCGCGAAAGTACTAGCTTCACCCACCCAAGTTTGGGAAGACAGAGGTGCGGAAACTATATCCATTATTAGTTGACGAAGAGACGCGGCATGCTTCTGGGCTCCCTCAGCACAAGCGTGGACATTCATCAAGGCAAAGGATAGGAAGGTCTCCCCGATGGCCGTTTTAGCACCAGCATGATGAATGGGAACCGAAAGCTGCTCAATGCATGGTTGTAAGTAAGCAGCTTTCGGAAGTCTAGCAAGAGGTCCATCCAGCAAAAAGCAATCTAAAACCTCATCCATCCCGTCGTCCTTCTTGGACTTCAGCAAATCCACCAAAGGGAAGCTTGCGTCCTCGAGGGCCTTCACCGCATCAAAATAACTTACCCTCGCAGCCTTCAGGTTGTAAGCATCCACCATGGAGAGACTCCTCCCGGTGACCCCATGCTCATGGCCGGCCTCCAAGCCTTCTTGCGTTCCAAAATCAACGGCCTGACTCAAGGCATGACCCAGAATCTACTGGTACTCGAAAGATTTCAGGCATTTGAGGAGAGCAAGTTGAATTCCATGGGTCAGGAGCTACCTCCTTCCGGCCAAAAGAGTCAAGTAGGTGGGATAAAATTCCTCCTCCAGACGGCCGAAGACATCCATCACATGTGCCTCAAGCTTGGCCACATGGCTGTAAAGCTCCTGAGCCTGCTCTTCCTGCTGAGCTTCCATCTTCTCCTTAAAATCCTTAAAGGCAGCTTGCAGAGAAGAAACCTGCAAAAGTAAAAACACTTGTTTTAAAATAATAATAA
>BQNB010134662.1:5806-18280 GCA_026074375.1 Tanacetum coccineum | reverse complement strand
CAACGGAGCCTAAGGCAGCACTTGAAAAAGTGTTGCACTAGGCATTATGCAACATTTTTTAGGCCTAATACAACACTTTACGAGTGTTGATTTAGCCCCATTTTCTTGTAGTGCAAGGCTATGGTTATATCAGAATCATCAATGAGAAGTGATCTTCTCTTTAATGATGAGGATGGTGTAACTTGCCTCACAAATGATGAAATTTTTGAAAACCTTGCATTGATGGGATATGAACAACTTTCAACAAAACTTAGTTTTTAAAAAGGTTCATTCTCTCCATAATGGAAATTCCTAATACATATCATCCTTCATTGCATAAGTTCAAAATCAATTGCTTGGAATGAGTTTTCAACTAATTTGGCTTCAGCAGTTATATGTTTGGCAAAGGGTCAAAAACTTAATTTTTCTAAATAAATTTTTGATGGTATGTTAAGGAACTTGGATTCAAAGAAGTTTTTAATGTATCCAAGGTTTTTACAACTCTTTTTGAATAATCAGCTTAAAGATTTACCAGAACCTTTTAATGCTACATATGTGACACCATGCCATACTAAAAAGGTTTTCTCAAATATGGCAAGGAAAAGTGTCAATTTTTCAGGAAACATTACTCTACTTTTTGCCTCTTTGTTGGTGCAAAACCAAGCACCTAAGGGTGAAGGTTCAAAAATACACCCTGAACCCCAACCCACACCCTCTACCTCACAACCAAATTTCTCAGAACCTCGAATTGCATCACTTCATATTGAAACACCTCCAACTGCAGCACCCCAAACTAAAGCACATCAAACTGCAGTATCTCAAATTGTTTTTCATGAAGCTCACATTAAGAAAATTCTCCCATCTTCAACTACTTATCAAAGAAAAAAAAAGACTCAAAAACGTAGGAGAACCAAAAAGGACACTGAGTTACCTCAGACTAGTGTGCCTCTAGACCATGGAGCAGATGAGGCTGTCCATAAGGAGGGGGGGTGATAGTGTGGAAAGGGCTATCACTACTGTTGCTAGCTTAGAGGCAACACAAGACAGTGATAACATAATTAGGACCCAGACCACAGTAATGCCTAATGTTAACATTCCACAGGGAATGGATACATGTGGCAGCCCCAGGCGCCAAGACACCATGGGGGGTGCTCTTGCTCAGACTAGGTCTGAGAGAGTGCTTGAAAAGCCCAATGAACCACCTCTCTCAGAAGGTCACCCATTTGGAAGTGGGGAGGGCAGGATGGAACACAGTTTTGAATTGATGGATAATATACCATCTATACCTCATGATTCACCTCTCACAGGAGGTTACACACTTAGAAGTGATGAGGGTAGGATGAAACTAGATGAATTGATTACTTGTGTACAAAACTGTCAAAACAGGTGCTTGACTTGGAGAAAGAAAAGGATGCTCAAGCTGTGAAGATCCTCAACCTAAAGAAAAGAGTCAAGAAATTGGAAAGAAAAATAAAGTCAAGCATCTCACACCCAAGAAGGAGGAAATACAAACAAGTTAAAACTTTTTCTGATAATGATTTGGATGAGGAGGATGCATCCAAATAGGGGAGGAGAAGTGACAAGTTAAAGCCAATGTTCAAAGACAAGGATTTTAAAGAGCTTGATGATCATATGGAAAATGTTGAAGAGGAGACAGTTGATGCTGCTGCAACTAGAGTTAGTACTGTTAGTGCACCAGTTAGTACTGCTGGTGTAACTATTAGTACTGCTGAACCAAGGACTCCTCCTACAACAACAACAATCTTTGATGATGAGGATGTCACTATGGCAATGGCTTAGACATTGATAAAGATGAAGGAATAGAAAGCTAAAGAGAAAGGAGTTGCTATTATAGATGTAGAAGACTCTTCTAGAATTGTCAGACCTGTCAGATCAAGTACTACACTTCAACCTCTTCCAACCATTGATCCTAAAGACAAAGGTAAAGGTGTACTGGTTGAAGAAGAACCTGTGAAAATCAAGATGAGAGATCAAGGTGATTTTCAAGTTCAAGCAGATGCAGAGTTAGCTTAAAGACTTCATGAGGAAGAATTAGCAGAGTTGGAAAGATCACAACAGGAAAGACAAAGGCAAGAAGATGACACTAATGCTGCTTTAGCCAAAGAGTTTAATGAAATTCAAGCCAGAATAGATGCTGATCATGAACTGGCTGTAAGGCTAACACATAAAGAGCAAGAAAAGTACACAATTGAAGAAAGGGCAAGATTGTTAGCAGAATTCTTTGATCAAAGAAAGAAACAATTGGCAACAGCAAGAGCAGAAGCAATAAGAAACAAACCACCTACAAAAACTCAAGTCAGGAACAGGATGATTACTTACCTCAAGCATATGGGTAAGTACACTCATCAACAACTAAAGAACAAGACTTATGAGGAAATTCAGAGATTGTATGAAAAAGAGAAGAGGTGGATTGATGACTTTCAGCCAATGGATACAGAAGCTATTAAAGACAGTGAAAAGAAGGTTGATAGCAGTAGCAAGCCAGCTGGGGGAAGTAGAAAGAAAACACTTGCCAGAAAAAGAGCAGGTGAAAAGAAAAGTGAAGAAAGTGCTAAAAAGCAAAAGCTAGAGGATGTTGCAGAGGAACAAGAATCAGCAAAGAGTGATGAAGAAGCAGCTGCAGACTATGAGCATGAAAAGGAAGAATTAAGAATGTGGTTAACAGTTGTTTCAGATGAAGAAGAGACTGTGGATCCAAAGATTTTGTCTGCTAAATACCCTATAGTTGATTGGGAATCTCAGAACTTAGGGAATGTTGATATGGAAGATCTACATGTTTATAAGATAATTAGAGCAGATGGGAATACTAGTTATCACAAATCATTATCCAGTATGCTCAGGAAATTTGATAGACAAGATTTGGTAGATTTGCACAGATTGGTGATGAAAAGGTTTGAAGACACTACTCCAGAAGGTTACAATTTGTTGCTTTGGGGAGATCTTAAGGTAATGTTTGAACCAAATGCAGAGGATGAAATTTGGAGTAATCAGCAGGATTGGACTCTAATTAGCTGGAAATTGTATGAAAGTTGTGGAGTTCATACATTACTAATGGATGGTACTTTGACTAGCTTCAACATGTTAGTAGAGAAAAGGTATCCTCTTATCAAGGAAATGCTGCAAAAGATGTTGAACTGGAAGCTAGAAGCTGAAGCTGAGAGCACAATGGCATTTGAGCTTCTCAAGTTTATCAAGTCACAGCTAGAAGAATGAAGAAGTGTTTGGATACATCCTCCTAGTGATCAAGATGCTTATACTGAAGAAACTTGATAATTAACATAGTGAATATCAAGTTTAGGGGAGGATTGTTGGGAATTATAGACTTCTACAACTTAGTACTGCTTAATACTGCTAGCTTTGGAAGTTAGTACTGCTGGTTCAACTTGATGCTATTATTGAAGTACTTAAAAAATAGTCTAAGTCATTAGTACTGCTGGTTCAAATTGATGCTATTATTGAAGAACTTAGAAAATAGTCTAAGTCATTAGTGATGCTAGTTATAATAGTTAGTGTTGCCAGTACAAATGTTAGTACTGCCAGTTTAGTTAGTACTGTTAGTTCATATTATGTACTGTTAGTATTATATAGTTAGTACTGCTAAAGTGATATGCATGAGTTATATTAGGAATAGATATGCATGATCACTTGACGCATTTTGTAAGCCCATTAGGGTTTCCTTAGTGTATAAAAGGAACCCTACGACATAGTTAGAGATATCAATCTTCATAGAAAACACATATCTCATAGTTAGAATATTTGCAATCAATATATTCAAGTTTAGTATTCATTGTTCTTCTTAGTATTGCAAGTTAGATTCCGCATAACTTGTAGTATTCATAATCATTGTTTCTCATATAGTTAGTTTGGATTTATCCAAGTTAACTAAGCTTTAACAAGCTCAAAAAGATCTATTTCATTGGGACTTCACACGAACATCAGGTTGGGGTACAACAAGGCTATGAAAAGGAGGTTATAGACAAAAACAGATCAAAAGCGGAATCGCATCATGATTAAATATATTGATCAACAGTTGCTGGAAAGAAGGATAATGAGGAGCTTAGAGAAGTTTGTTGGTGGAAGGAATTATGGGACTGACGTCAATTTACTTCAGCGGACAATATGACTTTGTCATATTTGGTTCTACTCATTCATGTCATGTCTCATAAAACAAATCTTGTAAATATGTACATTAGTAATGTAGACTATAAAAATAATAGGCTAATATAAATAGTGCTTGAGTATAAAAATTCAAGAACTTTTTAGTAAATTCAATATCATTCAAATTAATGTACTCAACACTATCTTATATATCCCTCAATAATGGAGGGGAAGCATTAAATTGTTCCAAATAAGGTATCATAATAATAAGAACATTTTCTCCCTAAACAGCGTTCAAACATATTTGAATAAATTGATATCCAAAATATCAAGAGATTTAACATTTTTGATAAGGGGAGAAAATGTGATTAAAATATGCAACTTGTAATATGTGATCAGTAAATACTTAAGTGCAGTCTCCTCTCTCACCATGCTAAATAATTTCGGTTATCGATGCATGTGTTGAGGGGGAGCATTTTTGAAAATTAAAACTATTGAGGTACAAGTCTTTGATTAATATCATATGTACCTTGATTGAGTTTTCCAAATGGTTTTAAGGCAATGAGAACAATACCCAAAGACTGACCATGTACTTACTGTTATTGGAGTTATAAGGTGGTTAAGTATAGGTATTCGTTCCCATGATCTAGCCAGAACCGAAGGGATCTACCTAGGGACATTCCATTAGATAGAATAGAAATCCTTAGTGTTAGGTTCTAGAAAAGCGTTTATTATTATATGAATTGGTCTTTGTATAGTTTTGATTAGTTTTATAGTTTTATGAGTAACTTAGAGCAGATTGATCATGATGATTTGGAAGAAATGGACCTTAAATGGTAGGTGGCCATGCTTTCTATGAGGGTTAAGCAATTTTATAAGAAGACTGGAAGAAAGTTAATCTTCAATGGCAAAGAACCTGTAGGTTTTGATAAAACTAAGGTTGAATGCTTTAACTGTCATAGAAGGGGCCATTTTGCAGGGAATGTATAGCACCAAGAAATCAAAGGAACAGGATAGAGATGTTGGTTATGAGCAGAAACACCAGAAGGACTGTACCAAGTAGGGAGACCTTGATGAATTGGTTGGTTCAAGACAAATGCTTTGATTGTCAAGATGGACTAGGATATCGAATGGAGTAATTATAGCTTAAGAGAACACTTGAGTTTGCTCTCATGGCCTACACTTCAAACTCCTCAGGGTCTGACACAGAGGTACAATCTTGTTCTAAAAACTATGTAAAAACATATGAAAAACTTCAAAAACAGTTTGATGAATAGCGACAAACTCTTAGTAAGGCTAATCTAAAAATTGTGCTTATCAGTTAGGCCTAGAATCTATAGAGGCCGCAGTTAGTTGTTCATCAAAAAAATAAAGCTGTCTATGAAGAAAAGATTGCAGTCTTAAAAATTTGGAAGTAAAGAAAAAGTAATGATGTCACTAGAATTAAAATTCAGTTAGATAAATTTAGAGAAAAGGATGATTTAAAAGCTAAACTATAACAGTTTGAAACATCTTCTAAAAAACTTAAATAAACTGATAATAGTCAATTTGTTCTAAGATAAAACTGGATACTGGATATGGAGATCAATTGAATGAAAATGATTCAAGTGGTAGTGAATTGTTTAATAGTGTCTTTGATAGTCGTTCAAGTGATGGAGATGACAATCAAACAAATGATAGGGTCAAAGGATAATGGATTTCTGTTGTTCCCTCCTTCCTTTAACTGCGGAACTACATGCCTCCACTAGCTGACTTATCTTTTGCAAGATTAGATGATTCTGTTTATAGGCCTACAGCAAATAAGACTAGTGCTAGTATGTCTCAAGTTGAAACAAGTACCTCTCAAACTAGCAATACTAGTGTAGAAATGCCTAGAGTTGAATCTGTTAGGCCTAGTGGAGTTATCATTGAAGATTGGGTTAGTGATGATGAGGATATTTTTCAATCTAATGATTTGCAAGCAACAGACAAAGCTGACTTATCTTTTGCAGGATTAGATGACTCTGTTTATAGGCCTACAGCAAATAAGACTTCTTATTTAAAATGCTAGTATGGCTTAAGTTGAAACATGATACCTCTCAAACTAGAAAATACTTAGTGTAGAAATGCCTTGAGTAGAATCTGTTAGGACTAGTTGGGGGATAAGCCCCCCGCGGTTATCTTGAAGATTGGGTTTAGTGATGATGAGGATATTTATCAATCTAATGATGTGCAAAGCAACAGACAGAACCTTAGTCTAAAATAGGTTGAGTTTAACTAATGCTAGGATGAATCTGTCTAACCAAACAAGCTGAAAAACCTAGGATAACCACTCAAAATCCTAAGGTAGATAGAAGAGATTGGTGTCTTGAACCTGAGGAGACGTTTACCTCATTAAACCTTGTCTTTCCGCTAGATGCATTTCTTCTAGTCATCAAGCTACAAGTTATCGAGGATCCTGTAAATATCATAGACCATCAGGCCAAACACTAAATTTAGGCCGTATCCTCATCTTTTCGTAAGTAAACTGACGGAGAGCAAGGAGAATCAAGCACCAGGACGACACTCCTTTAAGGGGAGGAGGATGTAACATTTTGTATTTAAGGTTACTATTTTATCTAAAGAAACTTGATGATTAACAAAGTAAATATCAAGTTTAGGGGAGGATTGGTATCAGAGCAGTTAATACTGCTACCCATTCAAATAGAGTGAATGATTCAAAATTAAGAACAAATGCTTTTCATAAGTCACATTCACCTATTAGAAGGCCTTTTCATAAATCAACAACACCAAATATCAGGATTTTAAATGAAAAAGTTAATACTATCAGAGTAAATGGTGTTAATACTGCTAGGCAAACAGCACATAGTGCTGTTAAGGGAAGTTGGGTCACTGCTGTTAAGGCATCATCATGTTGTGTTTGGAGACCTAAAATGACTGATTTAAACAATGTCTCCAAAGATCATAGTGGATCATGGGTCTCAAAAAGAGTAAATTATATTGATCCATAAGGCAGACTCGAGTCAGTAGTGGCTTGGGTCCCCAAGAGACAGTGACTCTCTTACTTTTGTGTAGGGAAGTCCACAACAAGCTTTGAAGAATAAAGGAATATTTGACAGCGGATGTTCCAGGCACATGACAGGGAACAAAGACTTCCTTATTGACTATCAAGACATTGATGGAGGTTTTATTGCCTTTGGAGGAAGTACTAGAGGTGGTAAGATAACAGGAAAAGGAAAGATAAGAACAAATAAGTTAGACTTTGAAGATGTGTTTTTTGTCAAAGAACTAAAGTTTAATCTTTTCTCTGTCTCACAAATGTGTGACAAGAAAAACAGTATTCTTTTTACTAAAACTGAATGTCTTGTTTTGTCTCCTGATTTTAAGCTACTTGATGACTTGAAGCAAGCCACAGTAAGCTTAGAGAGTTTCCAAGGCAAAGCAATTATGTACAGCTTTGATTTAAAAGTAATGTTGTTCCTTCTGGAGATTTAACTTGTTGTTGTAAAAAGGGCCATTTGTGAGTTCTAAAATATGGATAGATGGCTGGGTCATGTAAATTTTAAAAATGAATAAAATTTGTGAATGGAAACCTAGTAAGAGGTCTTCCTCAAATGATTTGAAAGATGACCATACTTGTGTTGCTTGTCAGAAGGGAAAGCAACACAAAGCCTCCTATAAGGCCAAACTTATGAGCTCTATCTGACAACCCTTACAGATGTTGCGTATGGACATTATTGGTTCTCAACTCTATTAGAGTTATCAACCCATAAAGACATATTGCCTTGATTAATAATGACTTTTAGCAGGTTTAGCTGGGTTTTCTTCTTAGCCTCTAAAGATGAGACTAGTAGGATTCTTAAGAGATTTATAACAAAAATAGAAAACCAATTAAACCATAAGGTTAAAGTAATCAGGTGTGATAATGAGACAGAATTCAAAAACAGGGAAATGAATGAATTCTATGGATTAAAAGGGATAAAAAGGGAATTTAGTGTGACCAGAACTCTACAAGAAAATAGAGTTGCTGAGAGAAAGAAACAGTGATACTTTGATTGAGGCTTGCTAGACTATGCTAGCAGACTACCTTTACCAACTGTATTTTGGGCTGAAGCAGTTAATACTGCTTGTTATGTTTTGAATAGGGTTTTAGTGACCAAGCCTCATAAAAGAATCATCCTATGACTTATAATGGAGGACACCCAAGCATAAATTTCATGATGAGACCTTTTGGATGTCCTATTATCTTCTAAAATACCCTAGACCCTTTAGGCAAATTTGATGGGAAGGCTAAAGAAGGGTTTTTAGTGGGGTACTCTGTAAATAGCAAAGCTTTTAGAGTATTTAATTCTCAAACTAGAAAAGTTGAAGAGAATATGGATGTAATCTTTCTTGTAAAATAAACAAATGATTACAGGACAAGGAACCCTAACTGGCTTTTTGAATTGCATTCTTAACAAAATTTCTTTGAGTATACTATAAAGGAACAATTGGCTTAGCAGCACGAGGCAAAAGCAATAAGAAAAAACACCTACAAAAACTCAAGTCAGGAACAAGATGATTATTTACCTCAAGCATATAGGTAAGTACACTCATCAACAACTAAAGAACAAGACTTATGAGGAAATTTAGATATTGTATGAAAAAAAGAAGAGGTGGATTAATGATATTAGCCAATGGATACGAAGCTATTAAAGGACGTGAAAAGAAGGTTGATTAGCAGTAGCAAGCCAGATGGGGGAAAGTAAAAGAAACACTTGCCAGAAAAGTGAGGTGAAAGAAAAGTAAAGAAAGTCGCTAAAACGAAAAGATAGAGGAGGTTGCAGAGAACAGCGAAGAGTGATGAAGAAAGCAGCTGCAGACTATGAGCATGAAAATGAAGAGTTAAGAATGTATTTAATAGTTGTTTCAGATGGAAGAAGAGACTGTGGATCCAAAAGTTTTGTCTGGCTAAATACCCTATTGTTGTTTGGTAATTCAGGAACTCTTAGGAGTGTTGGATATGGAAGATCTAACATGTTATAAGATAATTAGATAGATGGGGAATACTAGTTATCACAAATCATTTATCCAGTATGCTCAAGAACATTTGGATAGACAACGATTTAGTATGATTTGCACAGATTGGTGATGAAAAGGTTTGAAGACCACTACTCTTAGAAGGTTACGAATTTGGTTGCTTGTTGAGTGCTCTGTTATAGGTAATGTTTGAACCAAATGCAGAGGATGAAATTTGGAGTAATCAGCAGGATTGGACTCTAATTAGCTAGAAATTGTATGAATTGTGGAATCATACACTTACTACATGGGTGTTCTTTGACTAGCTTCAAATAGTTAGCAGAGAAAAGGTATCCTTATTATCAAGGAATTGCTTGCAAAAGATGTTGAAACTGGAATCTAGAAGTGACGTTTGAGAGTTTGCAATGGGCATTTGAGCTTCTCAAGTTTATCAAGTCACAGCTAGAAGAATGAAGAAGTGTTTGGATACATCCTCTTAGTGATCAAGATTCTTATACTCAAGAAACTTAATGATTAACAAAGTAAATATCAAGTTTAGGGAAGGATTGTTGGGAATTATGGACTTTTACAACTTAGTACTGCTGATTCAATTTAATACTGCTAGCTTTGGAAGTTAGTACTGCTGGTTCAACTTGATGCTGTTATTGAAGAACTTAGAAAATAGTCTAAGTCATTAGTGCTGCTAGTTATAATAGTTAGTGTTTCCAGTACAAATGTTAGTACTGCCAGTTTAGTTAGTACTGTACTGTTAGTATTATATAGTTAGTACTGTTAAAGTGATATGTATCAGTTATATTAGGAATAGATATGCATGATCACTTGGCTCATTTTGTAAGCCCATTAGGGTTTTCTTAGTGTATAAAAGGAACCCTACGACATAGTTAGAGATATCAATTTTCACAGCAAACGCATATCAATTTATAGTTAGTTATTCTGTAACCTAGGCAGAATATTTGCAATCAATATATTCAAGTTTAGTATTCGTTGTTCTTCTTAGTATTGCAAGTTAGATTCGCAATAACTTGTAGTATTCACAATCATAGTTTCTCATATAGTTAGTTTGGATTTATCCAAGTTAACTAAGATTTAACAGGCTAAAAAAGATCCATTTCATTGGGACTTCACAGAGGTAGATTAGTTTAGGCGCATTGTGAAGCTTTGGTGAAGTGAAAGTAGCGTTTGGTAGAGTTTCGAAAAAGAGAAACTTTCTAAAAAATAGAAGAAATGTATATTATATAATATTAACGTCGAAATAAGGAAGGTTAAGGCATTTTGGTTTTTGGGTGGTGTCGGTGTAAATGGAAAAAGCAATATATTTTTATTAGACAATATTAGTGTCTTCGAATATCTAGACTTTCTAAAAATTGTAACCTTCTAAAAATGGAAACTTTTTAGAAAAGTAGCGTAACTTAAGTATGAGTGTGACTCTATTCTAGGATGTTTTAATAAGTAAACTTAGGACGCATATGTGGATTCTATGGGTACTTCATTTATAGTTAATAAACTATAATCGATTCATTTTAATTGTATTCTTTTCCTTGTGTGAGTTGTTATCAGATAAATAAAAGGTTTATCTTTGTTGTTGTTTCATCGCCGTGTTTCTTAGTTTCTGGCTCATTAGCACCTCATTATTTTCTTTGTTACTTCGTGTGATTTTGAAGAATCATACCACCAGATGTCTACTCATAAGTAGCGAATCAACGCCTCTCTACGTTTATTTTGTCGATCGGATAACTCCTTACACTAATCTCTTTTGAGCGTTGCTATATTTTGATACCTTTGATGACTACTTCTATCTACTGTTATTATGATCAATTTGTTCTTTCGTTTGCAACGGATAAATTCTACAAATGACTCTCTATAGCATTCCGATTCGCGATTTGTTGGAACAAATGGCTCTCTATGTTCATTTTCTCTGAATACTTCTACGTTTGTTCAAACATTCTTTATACTTGCTAAGATCTATCGCTTTATAAACAACCCCGATGTCATCTTATAAACCATTTTACTGTTAGCTCATAAACTATTTTACTGATTTTCTATAAACTAAATCATTGTCAACTAATATACCATTTCGTTTTCATTTTATGAATTGTTTAGTTTATTTTACAAATCGTTTGACCAAGACCTTATAAACATTTTCAGAATCATTTGATAAACCATTTTGCCACTATACTATAAACCATTTTACTACCATCTTATAAACTATTCTGTTGTCATCATATGAGCTAGTTTGCATTCACCTTATGAACTATTTTATTACATTATAAAACCATTTAATACCATTATATATACATAACACTAGTTTGACAAAAACGAGCATTGCATTATTAGTCATCAATTATACATGCTGATTCATCATATGTATAATTCAGGAAGACATGCTAGTTAGATTCCGCATAACTTGTAGTATTCACAATCATAGTTTCTCATATAGTTAGTTTGGATTTATCCAAGTTAACTAAGATTTAACAGGCTAAAAAAGATCCATTTCATTGGGACTTCACAGAGGTAGATTAGTTTAGGCGCATTGTGAAGCTTTGGTGAAGTGAAAGTAGCGTTTGGTAGAGTTTCGAAAAAGAGAAACTTTCTAAAAATAGAAACTTTATATATATAAATATAACGTCGGAAATAAGGTTAAGCATTTGGTTATTGGGGTGTCGGTGTAAATGGAAAAAGCAATATATTTTTATTAGACAATATTAGTGTCTTCGAATATCCAGACTTTCTAAAAATTGTAACCTTCTAAACACTAAATTTAGGCCGTATCCTCATCTTTTCGCAAGTAAACTGACGGAGAGCAAGGAGAATCAAGCACCAGGACGACACTCCTTTAAGGGGAGGATGATGTAACATTTCGTATTGAAGGTCACTATTTTATCCCGAGCTTATATTTAATTTCTAAATTTTATAGAATTAATTTTATTATTTTAGCCGGATTTTATTAAAATCATTGTTTTAATCATTCGCGAATCCTATATTTGGAAATTAACCGTCTATCGACCGAGAAATCAACAAATGCCTATTTTAAGCCTTAAGAGCTTATTTATTTTATTTTTAGTATTTTTCATCTTTTATTCGCGTTTGGCCGAAACCGCGTCAAAAATAGTGTTTTTTATAACAAATAACGAGTTGAGTAGACTATTGGGCCTTAGAACCAAGTAATACAAATATTAACCAAACAAATACCCAACCAAGCCCACCACTAGTACAAAAAGTGGATTTGATCACACATGGGCAAAATGGAACGGTCACACATTCACATATTTATGTGATCAAAGGTACCAAAAAAGACACCGTTTACTAATTAGTCACACATGAACATATTTATCGTGTGACCATTAGAACTGTATTGCCACACATTCGAACATCATGTGG
>BQNB010134661.1:0-13448 GCA_026074375.1 Tanacetum coccineum | reverse complement strand
TATATATATCTTTGTGAGTGGAATTGTCCAAGGGATACTTGGGGATTTCCTTAATTTCTCTATAAGTATATTATATTGTTTTATACGTGTGTATAAACTGCTCAATCAATTTAAAATATCAATTTTTAACTACAAGTGCTATATTAGTAGGGAATTTTATAAAGGATATTGAGGCCTCTCCGGATCGCGTATCGATGAGTTGTTGGATTTACGATTTAAAGTGTCCTAAACTCCTCGTACGTCATGTCATGACCTTTATCCTTAATGATAGCCCAAACGATAGTACAATGTTAATTATAAAAGATCAAAACCTTTATTATATCCTAAATACATCAATGATTTTATCAAAATTCACTACAAGTATATATGTGGCATTGTATTGTGTACTATTCGTCTGTATGCTTAGCAGTCTTCTTAATCGACCTATACTTTATTAGGTTGCATTCAGTCTTTATCGTGACGCTTTATCAGTAGTGATATACTCTGTTCAAATTCATTTGAGGTGAGTTCATAGCCCCACGTTTTACTTTAATCATACTTTATAAGTTTTGGGGTGAGAAACATATGCACGTTTTACAAATTGGACGCAAGTGTACATTTTATCATGATTACGTTTTGCCTAAGTAGCGATAACCCACTGTGCCCATGAATCATGAACTGTTAAATTACATATATGTAGTCGTGGATTACATTATGTGAGCGCGAATGATTATAAATAGATCTATTTGGGATGACTTCCCCGTTCGGGTGACTAGCTATCATTAGAAACGAACGTATTTCATGTCGGATACTGGATGTTAAGGGTTGAACATCATCACGGGCAATGTAGGCAATATATATCTATATATTGTATTCAATTATGTCGAGTTTCGGTGTCATGAGCTTAGGAAAACGTAAATACATTTGTGATGTCTGCATCTGTTGCATTATCACAGGGAAAGTCTTGCGGTCCTGCATGATCATTTATTAAACCTATGAAATTCACCAACTTTATGTTGACGTTTTAAATGCAATGTTTTTCAGGAGGTCATTAAGCACGAGGTGCGAAGGATACATTGGGGGTTATATTTTGAAGTCATGCATTAAAGATTTAGTCGCATTACATTTTGTTTATCCGTTATGGGCTGTAAATCTTTGTAACAATATCAAGTAAAGCTTCGGGCTTTTGTAACAAATACTTAAATAAATCCAATGTATCAGTTTAAACGACTTTTTGTGTTGTTCTTATATTATCTTGTGTTATTGATCTGATAAGTAACACGCCCCGGATCCTTATTCCGCTGCGACCCATTTTGGGGGTGTTACAGTTAATATCAGCTTAGGACTCGAACTCCAAAGAAATGAAAATGTTCATTTATGCACACTTATCCTAAACAACGGGAAGTTCATATCTTCTCAGTCTTGAGAAAGGTCATATAAACATTCAAAGTTTTGAATGCTCATGAGGAGTACTTAGAAAAATGATGTTCAATCAGATACATCTCATATATTTTCCTGTTGAGTATAATTTTTTAAGATATTTTCAAAAGAAATATTTAAAATCTTTCAAAATTTTATGCTCAACAAACTCCCGCTCCAAGTTTTCACTCTAATCTATTTTTGATGTGATTATATGTAACAATCCGCATTTTCACATCATTTTACGTCAATAAATATTCAACTATTTATTTTAAACATTTACGCGTTTACTTTTAATTTCAACCGTTTAGTTAAATCGCGTTAACTAAAAATCAACATTCAATGTAAACGGACACCAAACAAATAAAAGTTTACGTCAAACAAGTGTTATTTTATTTTTACCAGGATAATTTATAACTTTTCATATTTTATTTTTATCGGTTACGTAAAACGTTTACGTTTCGCTATAAAAATACATTTAAGCATACACGGAAGCACCAATACCTATCTATACTTCAACAAATACCTACTATTATACCTAATACCCAAAATTTAATCAATTCTTCACTTTTATAAGCCCTTGGGCCGGTTCCATACATACAACACACTTAATAAAATGCAAACTCCCCTATAATATCCCATCACTTAGTTATAACTTACACAAGAGTACACCTCAAACCATAATTCTCCATAAATTTACACATTAGCATGTCCTCCCCTCTCTTTAGCCATGCCCCTCCTCCTAGGGAGGAGGAGATCACCTTATACCTTTTTGCTTAATACCACTTCCTAGTCTAATGGTTTACCACAATACTTCTATCTATATAAGGAAAGTCCTAGGAAGTTTATACTCTCATTTACAAGTAAACAAAACATACAAACTCTCACTTGTTCTTCCTTAAACCCACGACTCAAAATCCTTATTTAGGGTTTCCATAGTTCTTATTCTACAAAGATTATAAGCATACAAGTGTTCTTAGGTATAATATCTAATGTATATCAAGGTGGTTTGGAAGCTTGGGTGTTGATTATACTAGGGTTTATATCAAGAAGAAATTAGGGTTTTCATAAGAAAATTAGGGTTTTCTTAGAAGTATTTAGGGATAACTACTTGTAGTTGATTTGGGTATCATCTTCCTACATCTTCATTGAGGTCTAAACATAAACCCTAATCTTTCTAATTATTCAATTTCATATTTTATATCATGTTATATTGTTTATCACCACCTAGGGTTTATTTTATGAGTTTATAAAATATTACGAGCATGAACATAATTTGTATATATATGTAACTATGGTGAAATGATGTTTAACATGCAAGAACACACTTTATATAAGTGTTGGTTAATTTATAGATTTAGTTTATAAATGTATTTGTTGAAAGTTTAATTACAAAGTTTATATAAAAATTATTATGAGGACATTATACTTGGAAAAGAATGATGGACAAAAACTTGAGGACCAAAAATATGTAAGACTTGTGGTATAAATTAATGTAGAGTACTTGTACAAATTAATCAAGTAATGATTTATAAAACTAGTTACAGATTATATATATATATATATATATATATATATATATATATATATATATATATATATGTTACATATATATATATATTATACATATTATATATATATATATATTATATATAAATATATTATACACTAATTATATATATACATATAGAGAGATGGGTTATTGTGGTGTAGTAGCTTAAAGTTGTTAAAATGAGAAGTGGTTTTAACCATTGAATCTATTAATTGACATGTGATTTAATTAATAGTAGATACATGACATTAAATTTTATACATAAAAATTGATGTACAACCACTAAAAAACTTGTTACGTAACCATTTATAGCTGGTACATATTAAATTATACCCCATTGTTTTGTTTAACAAAAGATATAATAGAAATAAACTTTTATTCGCAATTCAGTGATACACCTTATAAGTTCATCCGACTCTAAAAAACACTTGTTAAAAACTATATAAATAACTGATACACAAGAAACCGGTATAATATTAAAAACCTCAAATCCACACTGCTCGTACACGAACCAAAACCTCCAACAACTCCTATACAAACCAACAACTCGTACACGAACCATCAACTAATTAATTAATGTGACATTTGTCCAAATTCTATTACTTCTCACTTTAACAACTTTAAGCACCTACACCATTTTAACTAGATTATTATATATTATATATATATATATATATATATATATATATATATATATATACATATATATAGACGGACTATTTTGAGTATTCTATTTTGGTTCGAATTTTTATAAAATGTGCAAGCTATTGAGTTTAATGGTACTTATTTTAAGGATTTCGTGCATATAAAAAACTTGAAAAACCTAGCTATAACGAAGAAGTTATGAATTTTACGAGTTTACTATAATTAAATATATAAAAGTGTTTTTATAAAAATGGTTTTATAAAAACTGACACAGATTCGAAAATGATAAAATTTCATAAATACTTTATTATGATAGATCATTTCAATAGGAAATCGTGCATATAAAAAACTCTAAAACAGTATTAAAACGAAGGAGTTGTGAGTTTTAAAAGATTTAAAGTTATAAAAATAGTTTTATAAACACATTTTGAATTTACTGTTTTGACACAGATTTTTATAAAAACAATGAGTAATTTATTTGAATATTCTATCTCGTCATGATTTCATACATATAAAGAACAAGCGAAACAGAGTTAAAATGAGTGATTTATGAGTTTTTAAAGATTTCGGATAAATAGAAATTACAAAAAAAAAACTAATTAATTTTTATAAACAAGTTTATGCATTTTTATAAAAATACAACAAGCTGTTAGAAATATAAAAAGTGATTTACGAGCGCTTTCGGGTCCGTTTGGACTATAAAAACCTTAAGAATTATTGTCGTAACATTTAAATAATATTTATATACATTTTTAACTTTATAAATATTATTTATATAAAACAATTAAACCATTTATATAATATCATTATATAAACAATAAAAATACTAAATTAAGTATTATTAACAAATCTGTACTACATATAAAAAGAATTGCACACTCTCTCTAAAAAATTTAAGTAATACAACTCTTCAAGCCTATTGTACAAACCTTTAGAACACAAAACTTCACAAATCAGTTTTGTTTTAATTGATGAGTATAGGGCATTAAATGACAAAATAAAATACAAGTTAATATTCAATATGTGCAAATGATTAATGCTATCAACAATAAAAAATTTACATTTTACTATTTAAAGTTATTAATTGTTTAGTTATGAACATTTATTTTTTTTGAAATTTTCATATTCAAACAACATTTATCATCTCTCTATGTAAGTATTTTAGTACAAATTTGGTGAAATTCTAATCATTTTGCTAATAAATTCGATTGAATCTACATGTCAAAGTGGAAGACTTTAAGGTGAGTTATAATGTATGAAAACATGTAAACATATAAACTACGAAGATTATCTATTTTAAACGTGATATAATATCGTGACGAGTGTTACACAACATGTAATCATTAGCAAATTAATACCTTTCATCATGAATCATGACAATCTCGTAATACTATTGACTTTCGTTTTTGTATCGATATTGCATCGTGATGCACATGTACTTGACATTTTAATATAAAATAGTGTGCGGTAAAGTTATTCTTCAAATTTCTTACCATGCGTAAAGTTATTATCACGAAAAACATGTTTTCGAAAAGTATTGCTCGCGAAATTTTTTGATTACACTGTACCCGCAGCCGCAACGCGCGAGTACCCTACTAGTAATCAATTATTGGACAAAGGTAATATTTTTACGAATGCATATACTTGGACATTTAATTAACAAGCGTGACTTAAATATTGGTTTAACTTTTATAAATTAAATAAAAACTAATAGGTGGTGGTATAACTTTATAACTTATGATGTTGTATTAATATTAAATACATCATACTTATACGATCTATAATTAATTAGGTTACATTCCGGATTGTTTGTGACGATTACTTTGTTGATTTTACGATAATCAATACTTTCACTAAAGGTGAGTTTATAACCCCTCTTTTACTTGTTTTACATTTACTTACAAATCTCAGAGGAGAGTACATGCTCGTTACAACTTGTTTATATACTCTTTCACATACTTGTTTACACACTTGATTTCGTACCTCGTTTACATACACATTTACAAAACTGTTACATGCTCGTTACAAACTCATTTACATGATGGATTACAAACTCGGTTACATGAACGTTTACAAACTCATTTACATGGTTGATTACAAACTCATTTGCACACTCATTTTCACTATTGTATGGGATACAATACTTGTTTTCAATTATGGACCCAACGACTTTACATTGATATTAGCTTAAGTTGCATGAACTGTTAATTACTCAGAGGGTAAGCGTGAATGTTATAAGATAGATCTATTTGGGATTGACAATCCCCGTTTAGGTGATTAGCTCTCACTAGTTTCAGCGGTACTGAACTAACGAACGTTATACCATATCGGAGCACGATTTGATTGGTGTCTACAGGGCCAACAACTACATACTCATGAACTCTTACTTTACCTTGAATAAAGTGGCATACATATAAGTCTACGTCGCAGTTTCATGAACTTAGGGGTGAAATCGTAAGCACACTTGGTGACTATTGTATTAGATACAATGGTCATGCATACTTTACAAACGATTTGGTCCAACTATGCAATGGTCAATCATACACTACTTTGATTTCAACTTTTACACTTACATTTTAATGACTATTATAAGGATTGAAATGGTTATACACGCTTTACAAATCTAGATTTCAACATTCATACATAAATTTTTATGACTATCATAAGGGTTGAAAAGGGTCACACATACTTTACAAAACTCGGATTCTAACATTTTAATAAACACATTTGTGTCGTTTGTGTTTATACGCATTTTAAGAAAACCTATATTTTTAAGTTTATGCGTTGCAAGTCTTGTATGGGCAGGACTTGTAACAAAGTAAGTTTACATATATAAAGTTTTGTGATACACATTTATAATTACAAAAACCTATGAACTCGCCAACTTTATGTTGACACTTTTAAGCGTGTTTTTCTCAGGTGAATTATTATTGGCTTACTTGATGTACATTGAAGTCTAAACAATACAAGATTACTTTTCAAATGACACATTTAGAGGCCGTTCTATCAAGTTTTGTGCAATGGTATTATGAAGTAACGCTCCCGGATATATTTTTGTTGCGACCCATTTTGGGGGTGTTATAGTATAAATTTTAAAAACTAATAATAAGTGGTTCATTCAGCATACATTCTTGTTCTCCTATTATTTTGTTAGTTTAAAAGAGGATCAACGTACATTAACTTGTATTTTAATTCACTTGTTAAGTCAAAAATTGTCATCACATATGCAAGTTTTGAGGGGGGATAGTGATTAAAATACGATCAATAAAGCTTAATAACGGATAAGATCTTTTGAAAATAAGTGCGTTCCCATCCTCGCATGTGCAAAAGTTCTTCATAATATGGCGCATATGTGTAGGGGGAGATTTTTGGTGATATAGAAAACTTTCAATGTGTAATAAATGATTTCTCGAACACGTTGATTGCTTTTTCAATGGTTTTATGGCTACTATGGAAATACCAAAGATCGGCCAACTATTGTGATTTATGGTGATATAAGGCGGTTAAGATTAGGTATTTTGTTCTATGATCCAGCCAGAATCGGAGGGATCTACCCAGGGACACTCCATTAGATAAAATAAAAGTCCTTAGGTATGATTGAAAAAAGGAGTAAAGTGAGATTAGGAAGAATGTTATCCAAGGCATGAGCTATTACCGGAATAAACCTGTTAAGAAAAATAATATCTAAAAACGTTACTTATATTTTTCGACCTCTCAACGTTTTGATAATAACAAAAGGTAAAAACGTTTACGATAAAATTAAACATTTACAAATTATTAATCGTAAAATTCCATTTCTAAGATTAGTAATCACTTAAGGTATGAACAAACAAATCATTAAGCATGATTAGTGATTAAGAAAATATTTTTCTCTTATCTATCACATTTTTACAAAAGAATTTAACAAAATATTTTCTAATTAAAAGAAAAGTTTTATTAAAAACTTAAAATTTGAAATTCAAATTTTCCTCCTAAAATGGAAGGTTCCATACCAGATACAACATTCCCCACAAAAAGACAAAAAAGGAAGCGTAGTCTACTAGGCAGCCCCGTTATAGGCCTGGCGGCCCCCTTATATATCTAGGACCGGCGGGACCGCCCCTAGTGACCGTTGGATTTTCCTGCCTATAAATATTGCTTCATTCCTTGTAGAAAATGAGACCACTTTGCACGAAATTTTCAAATAACTTTCACTCTCTAAAATTCTTCTTTTTCTCTCTAAATCTTTTGATCACTAACATTCTTAGATCTTGTTTTAAGTGATCTAATCTCTTCTTCTCATCTTTTCCCTCTCATTCAAGTGCAAGAGAAGAACATTCGTATTCGCCAAGAAATGAATTGTTATTTAGAGATCTCTCCTCTTTTCTTCTAAGTACCAAAACTCTATTGTAATTATCTTGTGTATTTGTGTTATTCAGATAGTGTGTAAATCCGATTGTGTAGATCTAGTGATTGTGTATTGATTGTGAATTGGTAGATTGGTTCTAGCTAATATTAGGACTCGACATTTAGCTTAGTGTCAGAAAATAACGTAAGCGACGTATAAACGGTTTTCTCCGCCTAAAGGGAGCTTGTTGACATAGTGAAATCCCGAGTAGGATACTCGGGGAGTGGAGTAGGGCGAAGAGGTGCTTCATAGCCGAACCACTATAAAATCTTGGCGTCTTGATTTGATTGTTCATTTCCTTATCTCTTCATGTTATTGTCATTGTTATTTAGCTTTAGTTTAGATTGGTATGTTGTTTGTTCATATTGTGAATTAGTTAAACATACAACTCGAATCTAAATATTTTGAAAGCTAACATTTAAAACGTAAAACAAACCTGTAAACTATTCAACCTTCCTTCTAGTTTCCACAATTGGTATCAGGAGCCAAGCTCACTCAAGATTTTTAAAATATACTGTATTTAAAAGCTTGGATCGATCTATGGATTTTGACAAATATCTAGAAGAGCAATTTGTGACAACTGTGACTTGCGCAGGTTAGTCAAACCGTTAAAGTTGACTAAAGTATTAGTATGTGTTCTAATTGTGTGCTTATGTGATCTTATATGAGTATTTGATATCATTTCATGATGCGTGTTCATCTATTAGTAATTGAATTGTTGTTTTTGTATCTATTTCATTTCGTTCACATTTTTGTTACAATGGAAATGATAGCATGATTTTATGCGTTATCGTGTAATTTGGGGAATAATTGATATATGAGCGTAAGAGGTATATAGGGTATTATTAGGTTTTAGTTAAGTCTAGTATTTAAGTTAATTAAGCGCTGGTCTTTCCAATTTAGGAAAGTAATTTATGAAATGAATGATTTGGTTATTTTGTTTCGTTTGTGATGATGATTTTGAAAGTATAGTGGTTTTCGTTATTTTTATCGTCGGTAAAATTGAAGAAGTATGTATCATTAAATTTTGAGTTGAGATTAATTAGTGAATTGAGATTTTATAATTTATTTATGAAGTAATAAGTATATAATAATTTGGGGAAAATGATAATATGTAGTGCAAGTGTTTTATTTTAAGTTATGTATTTATTTAAGTATTTAAGGTAAATGAGTAGTAAATAGTTTTGTATTTTTAAAAAAGTATAAAAAATATTATATAGGAGGAGGAGAACAAAATTTTATAGAAAAATAAAAAATAAAAAAAATAATTTTAAAAAAGGGATGTTGGTTGGATCGGTTATAGGAAAAAGAACAAAAAGAAACAAAATCTTATTACAATTAGGATTCTAGGTAGGATAAATATAAGATCAATAAATCCTTATAACACTTTTGCTCTCCTCTCTCACTTTGTTCGGCCGATCCCCTCAAGAAGAATAAAACAAATTATTTTTTTATCAAGAACCAAGGTGATGATTTAAGGGTAGTCAAGTAAAGGTTTAGGTATGTTTTCAATTAAGTTTTTGTTAATCTTTTTTATAATTAGTAACTTTAATTGATGGAATAATTACGGTTCATAAATTTTTTGTAAATTAATGATATAAATCTATATGGGAATGTTCGGGATTAGATATAGAGCATGTGGGTGTAAACGGTTTAGGTTAGATCGCGTTAAATTGAAAGTTAGGGTTTGGCAGAATTTTATTTTGGGTCGTGTTGAGCATGAAAACGATATCTCAAATGATAAGAAAGAGTTTTGGGAGAATTTTGTTCCTAAATTAAAAAGTTTCAGAGAGTTAGTTTCTAAAAAGTCTAGCCCGAAAGGTTGAGGTTTCGGGAGGTTAGTCAAATTATTTTGGAGGGAAAAGTTGTAAAACCAGTTAATTCGGGTCAGATTTTTTTCTGATTACGGGGAGTAAAAACCCTACTTAAAAAAAAAAAAAAGGGGAATTGGAAAAATACTGAGGTTAGCCAAAAATCAGAGGTCATTATTTTATGTGTGGATTAACTTCCAGCTTGTCAAGAACAAGTCTTACTCATTGTCTAAGTACTTTTAGAAAAAATCAAAATTTTTTGTTTGCGTTCAGAGATCCGAATTTGAGTACTTTGTGATGTTGAATTTTATTAAAATAGTTAGGCTTAATACTTATTTTTTCTAAGAAAGCACTAGATAGATCATAACCCATTTAGGATGGTAGGGAATGAAAGGGAAAATCAATTTGTGTGATATAAGTATTTTATTTGCGGTCATAATGTGACTATAAAATTCTGCCGGGAAACTGGAAACTAGAATGTATGATTAAAGGTATTTAGAGTATAAGTAAGTTATTGGAAAGTTTATGGTAAAGGGTTTATAAATCATATATAAACTTAGTAGTCCATCAATTGAATTGTTACATCATCTTGGGCATTTAGCCTAACCGCATGTGTAAACATGGATTTTTGTTTGTGTTTAGTTTGTATTCAAGGATATTGTTGAAGTAGCTGTGAATCAGGTGAATTTCATAGCCTTATTTTTATGTTCCCTTTTTATTGGGATGGAAATGATGTAAAATATGTTTTGAAATGTTTTATCCGCTTGTTGTGATTATGTGTTTTAAATTGCTTTTGATATTATATGACTATTATTTGACTACTGTTTGATACATGCGTTATTTGGGATCGGAAGAGGTACGCCTACTTTATGCTTCGTGAGGAGGGGTTCGCCCCTACCCATATTGTGTGGATTATTAGATTCGGATAGGTACGCCTACCGATGTGATATTGTATGTGATACCTGCGTGGTATGAGCTTGGTTTCTTTTATAGCCAGCTATTCTCAAGCCCCGAATAGGAAGTTATGTTTGTACGATAATTGATTTGATTTTGGTTGCATGCTAGCATAGTTCATAGGTAACTTCTATTATTATCCTTCTTTGGTCTTTGATAATCACAGTAAAGTTGTTAAGTGTTATTACGTGTCTAAAACCTATGACTCTCACCAACATTATTGTTGACGTTTTAAGCATCATTTTCAGGTGAGCATCATGAGGAAAGTAAAGTTAGGAAGATTGGCTAGTGAGACCGTAGGCTTGCATGCGGAGTTTCCCTAGTTTTGCTTTTGTGTTTGTTTGAATTGATTTCATGATTGTTTTAGGTTTTGGATTATTTTGTTATGTCTTTGTATTAGAGTGACTCTTTTACCTTAATACAAGACTCCTTTTTCTTGTGTTTGGTATTGTCTTGACACTTTGTGTCCATTTTTGTTTTATTTAATGTATTTAGTTTTCTCTATTGTTGACACCATTGTGTTGTGATGATACCCATGATATTACGCCTCGTGTTCTGCCTTGGCGAGGTGTGACAGATTGGTATCAGAACCATTGGTTATAGAGAAGTAGGTGGTTTGACCTAGACTATAACCTAGGAGTCCTTCATATAGCTGCATATTAGGATCTATGTGTTTAGCTATCTAGGAATTTTGTTTTCTTGCTTTTCTTTGAGTTTTATTTTGACATACTCAATACCAGAAGTGTCAGAATAGGAGCCAATTGAGGAGTAGCCTCTCGAGGAAGCGTAGTTAGAAGAGTTGGAGGAGGAGGCCAACTCAGATCTCTTGTCGGATGCTTATAGCAGGCTTTGACCCGCGAACTCGGGTGACTCTTGCGAAAGCAAAGTAAAACCCAAGCAAGGCCCAGCATAGGTTTATCCCGTCTTTTACCTCGACACGTTGCTATCGATAATTTCTTTTGGATATTACGTATTTTTTAGCGCTTCGAGACCTTCATTTTCTTTCTGTCATTTTCGATTTTATCTTTATATAAATAAATATTGCTTGGATGTAGTATCGTTTCTGTGTTATATTGGAGTCGCTGAATTTGTGCAATGTGGTATATGTGCATATATGTGTGTTATCATTGAGATGTGTAGTCTTGGAAGCAAGTACACGTGTGAAAGGATCCACTTATAATTATAGGTGGCCAACATAATTATAAATGCATCACACACCTAGACTTATGACCATGATTGCATTGATCGGTGTTTGCTTGTTAGTTGGTAGTGTAAGATGTTATATTATGTGCGGTTGTATTATAAATAGTTTCATAGTTGGTAAGTTTCCCTCCTATCTATCGTTTGCGGATACCCCGGATACCTGTTATTGCTATTATTACGATTATTGAGTTTTTTCGTCTGCTCGATTATTCGCTCGGATATATAACCCTCATTTTAGCATTCATTGTTCGTACCATGTCGGTATGGATGATCTAACTTTTATATTTGATGTCTTGATGAATATTGGTTGTTCAGATCTGCTTCTTTGGATATTGGTACGTTCCATTGGTTCTTTCGTTGTATTGATTACTCGTATGAGTATCAAAATTTTCTTTTAAGCACTAATTGTTTCTAACATATTAGTACAGATCATTACTCCGTTCTTTATATATCCTTTGGTTTTGGTAACATACTGCGACATGTTAGTACTGACGCTTTTCAATGGTTGTTCTTTTGATCGTGAGTACGGATTTGTCTTTACGTTCTTCTTTTGGTTCGTAATGTGTTTGTATGAATTTCTCTTGTAAATGTTCGTTTCACTGTTATTCTGATTTTATGGTTCTTTGTACTTCCTTTCGTTTTCTGGCAATAGAATTGTGTTAGAGTCTTTACGGTATTTTACAATCCCTTTGGTATTACGATGTCCTTTATTTGAGTAATATATTTATATTGATGTCGAGTTATGAAAATACTTTTGAAGTATATCTTGATGGTGTTTGGGAAAAACTATTTTTGAAATGATTTTATGAATACGTTATGACATCGCTTTTATGTAAATGTCTCTTTATGAAAACTATGTTTACAATGATTTTTGTAAAATGATGTGATATAGGTTGACTGTCAATACTATGTTTAAAATGATATTTATGAATAAGATATGTTTAAAATGGTCTTTACAAATAAGATATGAAACTATATATATTTTTTAATGATTAATAAATTTTATTTTTATTATGAAAAGCATATTTAAAATGATTCATAATGGTAAGATGCAATACACCGTTAAATAACAGTCTTTAGATTTTTTTATGACAACCATGTTTAAAATGAATTTTATAAAGATTATATTTAAGACGATTTATATGTATGTATATATATATATATATATATATATTAAATGATTTTTATATTTAAAACGACTTTCTTTATTATTTTAAAATGATTTTTATAAAAACAATATTTAGTTGGTTCTTTCGAGTAAAGTCGATTATTGGTATAAGAATTCTATCTTTCGTATTTATCAATCTTGATACATATCATTATTCGACATGTGTTCCTTTTGTCTTGGTACGCTTTGTTGACTCTTTTGTTTGTGTTTCCTATCGGTATAGATAGTCTATCATTTTTTAAGAATTCTTATGTCATTTGATCCACATCTATCTGCATATGTGAAAAACCTTATATGTTTTCTAGCCTTTGATTCGATATTCGTTTGCTA
>BQNB010134660.1:0-18280 GCA_026074375.1 Tanacetum coccineum | reverse complement strand
AAGAAGTTATGAATTTTACGAGTTTACGATAATTAAATATATAAAAGTTTTTTTATAAAAAATAGTTTTATAAAAACTGACACAGATTCGAAATTGATAAAATTTTATAAATATTATATTATGATAGAGAATCTCAATAGGAAACCGTGCATATAAAGAACTTTAAAAACGGAATTAAAACGAAGGAGTTACGGGTTTTGAAAGATTTAAGTTTATAAAAATAGTTTTATAAACACATTTTCAATATACTGTTTTGACTCAGATTTTTAGCGAGTAATTTATTTGAATAGATTATTTCGTCACGATTTCATACATATAAGTACATGCGAAAAGGAGTTAAAATGAGCAAGTTATGAGTTTTTAAAGATTTCAGATAAATAGAAATTACAAAAAAAACTAATTTATTTTTATAAACAATTTTCTGTAATTTTTATAAAAATATAGCATTCTGATGGAAATATAAAAAGTGGTTTACGAATGTTTTCGGTCGGGCTATAAAAACATTAAGAAATATTATCGTATCATTTATATAATATTTAAATGGTTGTAATGAAATAACTAGGTTAGCATGTTTTTCTCCTTATAGTCTTCTTCTCAATTTACTTTTACGCATTTTATTTCCTGTCTTAGTTCTCAAAACAATTCAACCCATTTTTAAAACATGTGACATTTTAAATTATAACTAATCTAAACTTAGCTCTTGGGACGACCTCGGATTTACCAATCCTAAATTATAAATGACCAGGTTCTCTACCCGTTAGTTCGTGTAGACATCGGTGAACGAGTTTTATAAATTTAAAACTTGTTAATAATTTCTTTAAAAGAAAATATGCATCAGATGTCTTATATTAAGTCATCTTGCATGTGTAGTTGTCACATGTGATTTTAATGTGGTTGGATTTTCAAAAGCCAAGAGATATGCTTATTTGTGACAATGAAGAATACGTTATATTGAGAGTGTTTTAAGAATGCTCCTTTGCATGTCTTGTGAAATGAATCTCCTCAAGGTTATTTATCTTAATTGAGTTTGTGATTCTTCAATAATATATGATTGAAACGAGACATGTTGTATTTTTAAACAAATATACTTTTCTAAGATGATAAAATTATCATTCTTATGAATGCTATATAGCCTAATAAAACAAGTATTTAAATGAATGAATTTTACTTGTTTATGCATTGACACATATTGTGGTAGGTTATTTTTTTTTAATTCTAATAGCTTATATTTTGCAAACAATATGTAGTGTATTATCATGTTATTATTTAAGAATTTAGCCAAATCTGAATTTGAGCTTTGAGTTGTGCTTTTAAGTAGTATGAGCAAAGTTTACACATGTTGTTAGTTTGCTCGCGTTTGGTTTTTCGGAAATGACACATGTATCAATTGCATTGTAATGTAAATTGCTTAAATATTTCGGATGAAACATCCAAGTTGTCAACCCTATTTCATTGTGTATTTTATGCATCTATATAAACATATTAGTCTAATATTTGAAACACAATCATTGGACAAGTAGACTCAATATAACATCATCAGCACAAGTGCGAGTTATGATCCGATGCATATTCTTTTCATCTTGAAAATGATGTCATTATTTTCATATCAATCGAGTGTGATTGAGTATGTAGATTCAAGATAATATCTTTTGTTATAATCTTGAAACTAGAAAAATAAAAATCCGATTTCATGTCCATACTTGAAACTTGTCAATTAGATTCGATAATGATATCAATCATAATTTGAATAATTAGTCGATATATACTCGAAATCTTTCTTGACCCTCACGAACACTCATTTGATAGAAAATAAATAAAGATTTTAATAGTGTGTTCCATTAAACCTAAGACTAGTATTAAGTGTAAGGACATTTAAAATGATGAGCTAACTTGTTTCTTAAAGATAATCATCAATTTTATATGTGAAAAAAATCATTGAGTATCATGCATAATATGCATAGTTTTGACATTTAAAGTGTATAAAACTTACCTAGCTATTTTTAAGCATTACAAACAACTTTTGAAAACAATTACATGTTTATATAATATTTTCAATTAGTTGACTAGAGTGAATGTTTTATAACTTTTGGTGAATGTTAATGTGAAATTTATACCAAAATGTCATTGCAAAAGAAAGAAATTTTCTTACCAACAAAGTTAAGCTTTCAATTTTAAGATTTGCAATAAATCCTAGGTTTATTTTAATTCAAAGATTTATTAGTTATGATTGTGAGTTAGACCAATGTAAGCACGTGCTAAGATCAAAAATATATTTTCTTTTACTTAAATACTAATTTATTAAAATGATCTTTTATCTTGTTTAACCCATGTTAACGTAAGATAGTATTATGACATGATTTCGAGATCTTGTTTAAATCTTTGATTAAATGAAGGTGTTCAACATTTTATGGTGACACATTTTACCACTTGAACTAATAACACGATAATCGTGCAAGACAGTCTTTTTCAATAGATTTGACAAGCTTACGTAGCTCTCGATCCTAAGTGAGTTATTATGTTTAATAAGTATTACAAGATGTTGATGTAACATTTGCAAACAAAGTAATCTTTTCCAATATGCAATTCAAGAACAATTTCGCAATCTAAATGCAAAAAATCTAGCATAAGTTCTATTCAGGCATAATCCGAAAAACTAGTGGCAAAAAAATAATTTACATAACACATGTGTTTTATACATATAAGTAGCTCAATTACAAATATCAGTGATCACTTAATAATATCTATTAACAAAATTAAGATACAAGAAAACACACAAAATCATCTAGCATAACACATAAAAGTACTTGTCGTCGTTTTGTGTATTGGATACAACAATGTATACATAGCTCGGCTTTGTTTGAAAATGAATTAGTTCCCTCCCCATTTCAAAAATTAACCAAGTTTAATATTTTGAAAAGGTATATACACCATTTTTCAAAGAAACACCGACTAGAAGTGCCCGACTTCGAAAGAAAAAGATAAAATACAAGTTTTACGTTAAAAAGAAACTAAACGTTTTGAACACTAAGTAGTATTTTGTATTTCTGATTGACTTAGGTTAGAAATCAAGACTTAGAAGTATTTTTATATGAAAGTAAACTCAACTACATTTAAAATGGCGGGTGACACGACTTCTACGGACTTACTGTTGATTTTATATGAATTTTCCAAGTTTACAAAAATCTATCGAAATAGACATATGGCCCCCTGATTGATAAAGGGGCCGCCCTTGGGAGATAAGGGGCCTGCCCTTGGGAGATAAGGGGGCCGACACCTGATACACAGATTTGCCATTTTTTTGTACAAATCATTTAGTGACTTGGCGGAAAGGCGTAAAACTTACGAAACTTGATACCGAACATATAACACTTATTTTAAACATCATTTTTACTTCAAGCTGGTATACTACTCCCTCCGTCCCAAATTTATTGTCCATGTTTCCTTTTTAGGATGTCCTAATTTAATTGTCCACTACTAAAAATAGATATGGAACTTTGATCAAGTTTACCATATTACCCTTGTTTGAAATTATTATTACAAACTTTAAAGAAGACTTTAATTAATTAGCTAAGGGTAAAACTGTCATTCTGTTTAAAAGTAAAAAATAGAAAGTAGTAATAAATGCACTTTTCTTAAACTGTGTGTTTTTTTTCGGAGGACAATAATTTTGGGACGAAGGGAGTAAGTGTATTTAACAACAAAACTAGTACAAGTCAAGCAACAAAAAACTTTCCATATTTAATCCCCCTTCATGGGTAATTTGATACATAGATCATACTCAATTTTTAAAACCATTTGTTTAAAAAATTAGAGCGACGTGACTATGATACCAATTGTGGAAACCATAGAGATATTACTATGCATATGATCTTCGGAATGTCTTTTGCTACCCTCTTATTCACTCACCTCCCAAATTGCTCCAATCCTTGCCACACCTTGCTATATTTTTGGGCTTTCGCCTTCTTGTGGCTACCTTTTTGCTCGACCCTCAAACAAACTAAAATTATTCTCTCCTGACACTGTTACCTTTGACGAAACAATTCCATACAAATCTATAACCACCATATCTCCTCCTTATATACTTCCTTAAACCTTAACTCCATCCCCGTTACTTACCCATATAACACGATTAACACGCCTACGGGTCAAATCTCCCTACACCCACTATTATCCCAGCGGACAATATCACCCCTACTCCACCAATCGGCCAGCCCAAACACAATCAACCAAATTCACCAACAGAGGGCCACACACACTGTCTCCACCCACGATACTCCTTCTTCGGCCCAACCACCTCACCAACAGCCTTCTACTAACACCCTAGTTTTCAACAATACCGAGCCCACCTAACCACTCCAATACAGGCCCATTAGTCGTTAATACCACACCACACGACCCAACTTCAATCAACATCCTCTATTCAATCATTGACCCGCACCGCTCGGAACTCATTCCATGGTCACCACAAATCTCAAAGGGGTATTGTTTAAAACTCTCTTGAAACATTTATTTATCCACATTCGTCTGTTCTTCCTGATTCCTAAGTCTCCTTTTCTTGCTTTGAAAGACCCAAATTGGTGTAATGCTATGTATGATGAGTATAATGCATTAGTTAAAAACGGTACTTGGATTCTTGTTCCAAGGCCGACCTATGTAACCTGGTTCGGTCTATGTGGTTATTTAAGCATAAATGTCATGCTGATGGTACGTTGAGTCGTTATAAGGCTTGACTTGTTGCTAATGGTAGTAGCCAGCAACTCGGGGTTGACTTTGATGAGACATTTTTGTCCGGTTGTTAAGCCAGCCACCATTCGTACGGTTCTTTCCCTTGTTGTATCTCGATTCTTGATAGTGGCCTATTCACCAACTTGATGTTAAATAAGCATTTTTTTAACGTGATTTATCTGAGCTTGTTTGCATCAGCCCTTGGTTTTTGGATTTTGTTGAACTCTCGTTATCCTAATCATGTATGTCTATTGCATAGGTCTTTGTATGGTTTGAAATAGGCACCTCGTGCTTGGTCTTGGCGGTTTGTAGGTTATGCCACTCGGGCTGGTTTTTCTCTTAGTCGGTGTGATTCTTCATTGTTTATATATACACAGGGTTCTCACGTTGCCTATTTACTTATATATGTGGATCGATACTTTTTCCTCACAACTTCTTCTCAGTTCTACTTCAGCAGATTATAGACTCTTTGCATAAAGAGTTTGATATGACCGATCTCGGGGCACTTAATTATTTTCTTGGCACCTCTGTTGTTCATCATCCTACAGGTTTATTTTTGTCTCAGAAGAAGTATGCTCTTCAGCTTCTTGAGCGTGGTCATATGGTTAATTGTAACCCGTCTGGGACACTAGTTGACACTGACTCCAAATTGGGTCCAGATGGCGTTCCTGTTTAGGATCCTACTTTATACCACAGTCTTGTAGGGGGACTTCAGTATCTTACCTTTACTCTCCCATATTTGTCCTATGCAGCTCAGCAGGTTTGTCTCTATATGCATGATCCGAGGGAGTAGCACTTTGCTGCTCTTAAACGTATCTTGCGCTATCTTCAGGGTACCCTGGAGCTTGGTCTTCACTTATATGCTTCCGCTACTACATCTTTAGTTGGGTACACTGATGCTGATTGGGCAGGTTTCCCTTCTACTTGCAGGTCTACTTCCGGTTATTATGTGTTCCTAGGAGATAACCTTTTGTCGTGGTCTGCTAAACGACAACACACCATCTCCCACTCTAGTTCCGAAGCAGATAACCGGGGTGTTGCTAATTTTGTTGCAGAAACTGCATGGGTTCGCAATCTCCTTCGTGAGTTACACTCTCCTCTTTTGACAGCTACTATGGTTTACTGTGATTACGATAGTGTAGTTTATTGTCAGCCAACCCGGTTCCACCATCAACGCACCAAACATATTAAGATTGATATACACTTTGTTCGTGATATGGTTAAGGCTAGTCATGTTCGGGTTCTTCATGTTCCACCTCGTTTTCAGTATGCTGATATCTTCACCAAAGGTCTTCCCTCGGCCTTGTTTGAAGATTTTCACTCCAGCTTAGCGTAGTCTACTCCGCTTAAACTGCGGGAGGAGTAATTAGCGATTGTACTTATAATATTGTATGTCCTTAATAGGCATATTCTATTCTTGGTATAATTATATCATCAATTATTATGATTAGTTGTAGGCCTTATCTTGGGCTCAAGCATTTCCCTTGTATCCTATATATACTGTATGATTTGTAAGATAATCAAGGAATCAAATAAACCTTTAAACAGACACGACTTCTATGGACTTACGGTTGATTTTATATGAATTTTCAAAAGTTTACAAAATTTTGTCGAAATAGACAGGTGGACCCCTAATTGCTAAGGGGGCGCCCTTGAGAGATCAGGGGGCCCCCCGGGCCCAAAAAAAAAGCCGCCACCTGTAATACCGAGTAGCTATTTTGTTTGTATAAAATATTTTTACTTCAAAGTAGAATACCGAGTGTTTAATTAACAAACAAACCTAATACAAGTCAAGCAACAAAACATTTTTCATATATAATTGCCTTCATGAGTAATTTGATACATGGATCGTACTCAATTTTTAAAACTATTTGTTTTGAAAATTAGAGACATATATTATCAAAGTGTATCGCAACAATACAAACCCAAGCACAATGTTCACATCTATCCATGACACAAACATAATCAAAACTATATAAGAAACATGACACACAATTATCTATATAATGCAAGTATAAATATAAAGATATAAATCCGAATCTAAATGTAAAGAGATGAGTAAAAGGAAATACAAACCGGACATAATGATTTATAGTGGTGCGGTTTCAAAGTTCCTCTTCGCCCTACTCCACTCCCCGACTACCCAACTCGAGAGTTACTTCACTAGTCAACAAGCTCCCTTCTCGGCGGAGAAAACCTTACACGTTGCTTACATTATTTTCCGACACTAAGCTAGATGTCGAGTTCTTCTTCGGGTACAACCAAACCCGTTATGTTTTATGGCCAACATAACAAACCATATGTTTTAAGGCCTAAACACATAAACCATGTCGCTTACATTCTTTTTTGATACTAAGCTAAATATCGAGTTCTAATCTTAGCTAGAACCGATCTACCACTCACAATCATATTTTGAGGACTAAAATACTAACCGCTCACTCACGTATTTTATCACCTAAAATACTAACACGATCTACCCGATCTAACTAATACACAAGTTCGGAAGACATGGACTCAATCTATACATCGTAAATGTAACACATGTCATGAATGCACTAACTATAATACATCATATCTTGACGATTACGAGTATTCTTCTCTTGCACTTGGAGAGAAAAGATTGGATCACTTGTAAACAAATGTTTAAACAAGTTACATGATCAGAGCCTAAAAGATATGTAATATGTTCTAAAACAGAGAAAAACTATATGAAAAGGGGTTGTAAAATATGTGGGAACAGTCCACTATTTATAGGCAAAGTTTTGGGAAAAAATAGTCAAGCGGCCCCCAGATCTCCCAAAGGAGGACCCCTGATCAATAAGGGGGGCGCCCAACCTATAAAGGGGCCACCATTTATAGAACGCTCTTGTTTTTGTCCTTTTGTGGGCAAATATTTTCTAGTGCATGGTTTTCTGATTTTTTTAGAGGGGGGGGGGGAATCTTATTTTAAATATTTATTTGAATAAAACATTTTTTTTAATTACAAAAATATTTTGTCTTATTTATTTTTGTAAAAAGGTTTTGTTACATTTATAAAAATGTAATGTTTAGGACAAAAAAATATTTCTTTGATCATCCAACAAGTTTAAAATTTGTTTGTTCATACCTTTAGTGATTTACGTCAGGTGCAAACTTATATTTGTTGTTGAAGCAGACTTGAGGCGTCGAAAGATGTTGACGTATGAATGCAATGATGATTTGTGATTACGAGTAACTTGAGCACTTTACATTATGTGTTACAAGTTACATGTTTGTCATCACCAAAACACAAAGAGAATGTATAGATTAAATATTGTAATATTTGCTCTAACAGAATCTTTGAGCAAGAAATATGAAAGAATGAAGGAAATACCTGGCAAACTTGGAATCAACACACCCCTTCCTCTTCCTGAACAAGTTCCTTCCTTATCCTTAAGCAAAAAGAGAAAGGCACTTGAATTGGAACCTAAGGTTCGCATAACTGGTTTTGAATGTAATAGAAGTCTTCTTGAAGGGATCCCTTTTGTTAATAACAAAGTAATTGAAATAATTGAGCATGAGATCTTCTTTACTGATGCTTTTGGTGATCAGGCCTTCCAAAGGATAAGTGACATTCACAAAGAATAGGTTGAGTCTTTGCTAGGTTACTTGGTGATGGCTGAAAATATAAGTACTCTTAAAAACCAGAGGTTTTGTGTGCTGATGAGAAAAATGATTGATGAACATCCTGAGAAAGAAAAGCTCAAGTCCAAGAGGGTCAAGTTGGAGGCTATTGGATAATCTTTTAATTAAGTACTTTTGTATTTTATGTTTTATGTTTTGTAATAGACTGATAGGTCCTTGTAACCACAATTAATGAAGTACTTTTAGTTATCAGTATCCTTTACTTGCTTTCTAGACTCAGTGTAAGAAGAAGATGTATTTACTCCCTTACACTAAAAAACACTTAGGCTATATTTATATCCAAATAGGGAGAGATTGTTGGGCTAATTTAGTGCCCAATGATCTTTACCTTAGGATTTGAATAGAAAATATCCTAAGTCTTATAGCCTTACACAAATACTCAGGTCACTGAATGAATAGTCATTCAGTGATTTACCTTCAAGTGCTCAACATGAGTCTATGAGAAAGACTCAACCATTCAGTAAGGCGACACTCAGTAAATGAAGTCCATGAGCCAAAGAAGAAGGTGATGAGTTCAGTGAGTTGTGGCAATAAGCCCACTGAACCCAATACGATCTCCTCAACTTTAGAAGACCCCGAAGACAAGAGTATGAAGAATAGGCGGGATAAGTTTGAATGGATAAGATCACGTACTTATCCATCCAATGTCAAACTATCCTGAATAGGGTATGACGACAAGGTCAATATCGTCACTGACCTTAGAAAGTGTGTTTGTCCCATTCCTAGATTAAAACTTGTACTAGAGACAAATGTACAAATGTACTTGTCCAATCAACATAGGGACACACACTTAGCACCCATGTAGGTATGACCATACCTTATCACTATAAATAGAGAAGTCTTGTAAAGGAGTAGATTATGTTTGTGCACTCAACGTTATAACATTCACAAACTCACCTACTCCTCTAAATCAACTAAGTCCCTGAATAAGTTCAGTTGGTTAGCATAGTTGTCAACTTAGCATAATACTTTGGTTTGTACTAAGTTGTTAGTGAGGAGATCACACACACAATACATTGTCATTCAATCCCCATTGTTGTTCCGCAAACAATAGGGTATAATTCTTAGTAAGATTTATAAAGAATTAAACGTTGAATTTTTTTTGTGTTCTTACTTATTGTCTTTATGTTTAACAAAACCTTTCCTTTTTCAATAAATTATTTTCAAGTCATGAGTTAGTTTTATCTTAACTTTGTAGCTATTGGTAACTAATTCAAAGGTAACGACAATAAGAATTAAATTTAGCCTTAAATATAACAACTATCATATACCATGTATCATAAAATACTCACAACCACCTAAAAAATTCACCAACTAATAACCATAGTACAAGTTGCATGAATAAGTATCGTATCATAAATTACATGGCAACCACCTCCATATTTCCTCAATAAGTATACATGTATATTATACAAACTAGTACAAGTCGCATAAGAATTAAATGTAACCTTACATAAATACAAACAACTACCATATGCCAATAAATGTACAAATCCCATAAAAAGCAAGTACCATAAATTACATAACAACCACCACAATATTTTGTCAATTAAGTTCTCAACTACTAGTTTTAGAAAGTACAAGTCGCATAAGTAATAAATGTATCATTAATTACTGCCCATGTATATTATACAAACAATTACAAGTCATATAATAAGTAAAAGTTGCATAATATTTTTAGCCTTACGCTACCCCCAGTAAGGACACCGGATGACCTACATACCGTCGAAGAATTAAAATTTATTAATGAAAATCTAATAAAAACACCTCAGCGGCTACAAAATTTCAAACCCCTACTTTTCACCCATAAATACCCAACTTTCACATACATTTTCACCCAACTTTCACATACATTTTCAAAACGTAAGTTGTTCTCTCCCACCAACCGTCGAAGAAATCAAAGAGTATGTTAAGAAACAATGTGATATAGACGATGCCGCTCGTCAGCAAGCTATCATCGTCGTAAGCATGTTGTTTAACGAAGCATACCATACAAAACAAGCTTTGAAGGAACAATATGCGGAATGCATAGACATTTCGCCAGAAAGACGTGTTGTGATCAAAAATTTTTTATACGACGAATCCATAAAAGATCTCGAGGTTGAACACAAGTTGTGAAAAAGTGTGCAAAAATACAAAATGATATCAATTACAAAATTCGTTGGATGCACAAAGAAAACAAATGGGAGCTGTTTTCATATCATAATATGTATTTTTATTTGAATGTCGTATTTCTTTTTTATGTATTGTATTTTCATTTTAATGTCGTATTTCTTTTTTATGTACTATACTTTTATTTTTTATTTGAATAAAATGTGTGTGTTTTAAATTAAATTGAAAAGGCCATTATAGAGGGAAAACTATTTGTTACAATATAAATTCATTCATTTAAATAAAAACACAAACTACAATACGAAATTTAAAAAAACAATATGAAAACTAAAAACACAATGGTTCACCTATTTGTTTTCTAAATGCATCCAAACAACTTTATTATTGATTTGTTTTTCTAATTTTGCCGCCTTTCTAAACAAAGCATTATGCATCTCATAGTCTTTATCAGATTCTTCTTTTAAATAAGTGTCAATCAAATAACGTTTCTCTTCCGGAATGTCATTGCATTCCTCGTATGCTTTCCACATATCATCTTTAGATATGCTTGCGTTCTCAAATTCAACGGCTAAGTTCATAATTGCTAGCTGACGAACTTTATCTTCCTTGATTTGTTTCTGAACCATAGCCTTGATTTGAGTGACGGAATGTGGAAGCGGACGATTTGAAGCGGAAGTCGAATGGTTAGACATTGTAAATAAAAATGAGAAGTATAATATAAAAGTGGTTTAAATTTATGTATAAAATGGTGAAATAAATAAGGTATTTATAGGGTTTAAAAGGTTTTTTTATATTAATATAGTGGTAAACTTTTAACTTGTTTCTTTTGGTCATATACACGACTCATTCGCCCAAAACTAATTTACTCGACAGACAATGACAAGCACCTCACAATGAGGGGATCGACCACGATTGGGAGTCGACCACAAGGTCGACCGACCTATTGTGGGTAGCCTTAAATACAACAACTACCATATGTCATGTATCATAAAATACTTCACAACTACCTAAACAATTCATCAACTAATAACCATAGTACAAATTGCATAAACATGTACCGTATCATAAATTACATGGCAACCACCTCTATATTTCCTTAATTAAGTATACAAGTATATTATACAAACAAGTACAAGTCGCATAATAATTAAATGTAGCCTTAAATAAATACAAACAAATACCATATGCCAAGACTTATATATAGCCGTAAACCACCTCATATCCGTTAAAAAATCAAACACAAATAGTATGTCTTCTTCACGTAGATCTTATCGCCGTCATTACCCAGACATTGCTACCATGACACATTGTGAATGCAAACCTCCTCTTCTAATAAAAGTACAAGTGGCATGGACAAGAATTAATCCAGGAAGAAGGTTCAAATGTTTCACGGTTTATGTAAGTATACGCTGACAAACTATTTACAAAATAACTTGTAACAATTGAAGCTATTACGTGTAACACCCTATAAAATTTATTTGTGCTTAACACAACTCATGTTTTCTTTAGGAGATAAATCAACAATGCGGTGTTTATGGTTTTCTAGATTATGAACTCCCTTTCGAATACTACAAGGAGTTGCTTTACAAGGAGCATGTTGACAATCAAAGTTTAAAGCGCAGGTTAAGGAGCATGGGACATTTGCCAGATTCAAACTATAAATCCAAATGTTATGAAACAGTTAAGCTACTTATGGTTACTTTTTTTATAATCTTTGTCTATTTTATTGCAATTTCGCTTATGAATTAAAAAGCTTTATCTATTTTCAAATTATAACCAAACACATTTTATAACAAGGGCGCCCATATATAGGCTTATAAAACTGTTCAAAATAGGGCATAGTATTATTGGTTACATCATACACACAGGTTGAACAAACACTAGAAACAAAATTTAACTTGCCCGTTTAAACATCCTAAATATTACGTGTTCGAAAACTAACATTTCACAACTTAAGCATTATCATCTTCACAATGGTAGTAACTAACCTTATTTTTCCAGAAATACGCAAGCATACGTTCACGGTATGCAAGGGCAATTTGAAGAGGGTCACCGAAAACCAATGGCAGCCCGCATGTCAACCTGAATAACAAAATACATACCCATATGCCATAGTCTTCATACACAGGAGATTGAAGTGGGACTGATAAGTGCTTAATTACACATATCTTTTACCTCTAAAAACGAGCTTAAATGACCAAAAACAGACAAAAACTGCCAAATATATGTTTGTTTTGCATTTGTATTGTGCAGGAAGTGGATATCAACAAAAAGACAGAAAACCAAGCCAAAATGACAAAACTGAGCATGGAATGGAAAAGACTGTGCAAAATCAAGGCCAAAGTCCAAAAATGCCAAAGTCAGAGTCAATACAGAAGAATCAGCAGTCAAACCGGAGCCGGAACTGAAGAATACTATTGGATGCAATCTTAACCCATCTGATGGGCCGGGAAGGCCCAATAGTATATTTATGAAGACTGTGAAGACCAAATGGGCCCTCAATCAATTTCAGCAGCCCATTTGTGTGCATTTGACAAAGACTGTGAAGACTTTGAAGGCCCAATCCTAGCCCAGTTACAGCCAATCTCAGCCATTGTACACACAAAACCCACTTCATAATCTTATTGGGCTTGAAAAAGCCCAATAACCAAACCTGAACCTTATTGGGCCCAAAACCCAAACCCAGTGGGCCCAATACAAGCCCAACACAAAACAAAAGCCCATAAAACACTTTTTACAAAACTTTAGGGACTAAAGTTATCATTTTTAAAAGTGTTTTATAATTAAAAATGAAAAAAAATAAAGAAAAGGGCCAAAAATGCCAAGTTTGAAAGTTGTTTTAAAAAGAAAAAAAATAGAAAAATAAAACACAAGGGCTGTTTTGCAATTTTCCAAACTTCCTTTTTTTTTATATATTTTAGTTATAAAAACCAGCAGGGACCATTTTTGCAATTTCCCAAAACTTCTTTATTCTTTTGTTATAAAATTCAGGAGGGACCAAAGCTTGTCACTTTCAAACTCTATTTATAACTAAAAAAGGGCTTAAAAATGAAATGAAAAGAGAATGAAAAGTGAGGGGTTGTTCTTGCCTCTTCCCCATACTTCTCTTTTAAATCCTGCAACCATAACTGTACTCAACCCGTTTACCGCCAAAACCCAAACCGCCTCTCCCACGGTTTCTAGCTCATCCCCACCCCCTAGTACATCTCCCAGCTCACCCTTCACCATTTCCCACAACCCATTACCCCTATAACCCTTCCCTGGCAAAAATCACACAACCCGAAAAAAAAATGAGTTTACTTGTTACTTTATTACCCTGCTGTCATTGATCTAAATCTTTATTAATAGTTTTGAGTAAAACTAAGTAAAACTTCATTTTTACTTATTTAAGGGGGTGTTTGGCTTAAAGGGCAAAATGGGTCATATGGGGTTTTGCATGGGTCAAGTGCACTCAGCCACTTTTGGCTGAGTGTGTAGGTTTAATTAAGCCACTAAAATCACCACCTTTAGTTTGGAAATAAGTTTTTAAGTGCCCTCTTGGTTTCTGTCAAAATCTGAAAAAGCCACCTTGAGCTTAAGTGCTCAAGCTGCATAAGCAGCTTAAGCACATTATTTTTGTGCTCTTTGCTGTTGTTTCTACCCCTAAACCCAACCCCTTGTTCTGTCTTTTAACTTGATCAAGTATAAGTCAAAGTGTGGATTTGACATTTTTTTTAGAACCCTCAACTTTAAGTCCTAATATCAGCTTGTTTAAGCTCACCTTTATAAACCAAGTTTTGAAAATAAGCTCATTGGAGACCCCTTTTAATCTGTTGGTGGTTTGTTTTGGCTCAAAAGCTCTTTAGAGCTTATTGCATAAGCTCAAAAAGCCCTTAAGTTCACTGTGTTGCCCTCCCCTGGTGCTGAGCACCATAACTCAGCCCACTTTTCTAGCTTATTTAGATATTAAGCACTTAGGATTTTTAGCTTTTTATTGTAGCTTATTACTAGTTCTTTAAGTCCCTGAAATCTTATAGCTTATCTCACCCTTTAGCATAGCTTATTTTAGGCTTAAAGTAGCCCTTTTTCTGTTTTCTTTTTAAAACTGTCACATAGCTTAAGTTATTTCCAGCTTATTTTAGGGCTTATTAGATGGCCATAGCTTATAATTAGGACTCCCCTAGCCTATTTAACTGTCCCCATAAGTTTTAGCTTATTTTGTTGGCTTAAACCCCAAAAAGAAAGAAAAATAAGCCTATCTCCCCTGGTGCTGAGCACCATTTTCAGCCTCTTTTATCTAGCTTATTTTGTATTAAGCCCCTAGTTTCTTTTAGCTTTTATTGTAGCTTATTAGTTTCCCTTTAATTCCCCAAAATCTTGTAGCTTAACTCCTCCTCTAGTATAGCTTATTCTAGGCTTAAAGTTCCCTTTTTTCTGTTTTATTTTAAAACTGTCAATATAGCTTATTCATAGTTCAGCTTATTTTAGGGCTTATTAGATGGCCATAGCTTATAATTAGGACTCCCCTAGCCTATTTAACTGTCCCCATAAGTTTTAGCTTATTTTGTTGGCTTAAACCCCAAAAAGAAAGAAAAATAAGCCTATAAGCTTATTAAGCTTTTGCAGTCCAAAAGCTCACTTTTCTAGCTTATTTAGTGAGTAAAAAGCATAAGTGCTTTTACAAAAAAGACTCCCTTTGAGCCCCTTTACAAGTTTTCTTTTATAGCTTTTTGATAATAAGCTGTTGGACTTGATTTGCAATCGGGGTCCACTTCAGGGACCATTTGTGTAATTTCTTCTTTTGTAGTTACCTCTGTTAGTCCCTGTGGTTAGTTAGCCTGTTACCCCGTTTGTCCTTGTGTCCTTTTCACTGTTAGTCCCTTAGGTTAACTTTAGTTAGTTTATTTAATTTAATTAATTAAATTAGGTTTAAAATTAATTAGTTTAATTACTTTTAATATAAACAGTAACTTTTGGGCATTTTTATATTTTTAGAATTGTTAACTTTTTCTTTATTTAATTTTATTTTTTCAGAATTTTTATAACTTTTATTTTTTGTCTTTTTCTATTTTCTTAGTTTTAATTAGTTATTAATCTTTAAAAATTCATAAAAAATCCAAAAATTAATAAAAAAATATTTTTCTTTTTTACAAAATTTTCTTTTGTCATTTAGTGTCTAGGAAAAATATAAAATTTAGTATAAGCTTAATTTTTCTTAAATTTCAGTTTTAGACCCGTTTTGTCGAGTGCGTTTTACCGTTTCTTTTCGTTTTACATTCAAACGACCTCCGTTTTAGTTCTAGTTTTCTTTATTTTTCAAATTAAGTTAATTAGAATTTAATTTTGATTTTTAATTTAATTTAGCATTTATTTTCTTAATTTTTAGTATTTAGGTTTCCCGATACCTGATTCTGTTCCCCGTATTTTAGTATAAATTTAATTTTAGGATTTCCCTATAACTAATTTTGTTTCCCGTAGTTTTTAAGATCCCCATTTCCTATATCTGTTTCCCGTAGATTAAATTAGGTTTTATTTAATTAATTTTAGTTGTAATTATATCAGTGTTTCCATCATATATTCTCCATCATTCAATTTCTCATCAAACCAGGATTACTTTCAATTGCAGCCTCGTTGGGACATACGACCCGGGAATATCTCTTCCGGAATCTTTTTATAATTGATTCTTTCTTGTGTATTTTATCCTTTTGTGGAATTTGACCTTTTGCCTTGGTCAAGGGCATTCGGTTAGAATCTGCATTAGGGTTGCTATATAAGTGTATACCGTCAACGAATCAATTTTTGGCGCCGTTGCCGGGGAGGCATTTGCTACGATTTTTATCCGACTTTGATCTGAACTTGTCTTATTATTAATATATCATATTAAAAAACACAAAAATATTTTTCTTTTCTTTTTATTAGTACATATCATATAAAAAAAAAAAAAAAACACAAAAATATTTTTCTTTTCTTTTTATTAGTACATAAGTTCCGGTGAACTACTGAGTTCCCAATCGAACTAAAGATTTAAAACTTGCCTTCTGTGTCACTTACGATATACGGCTCACCTCATTCTGATTGACAAACTATAAAGTGGGTTTAAGGAGGGTTGTTCCTAGGAACTACGACCCAAAAGGAGAAATAAGCTTCGCGCTATTCCTACTCCTCCGCTCACCTGTGCGTTTTTCATTCTGAGAGCTACCGTGAAGTAAGATTGATTATCAGGTTTAAGTTGTCTATCTGATTTTGTCCAATTGTGAAATATGTTGTTAATAAATTCGAAAAAACCAAAAATAATCTTCTTTTTCTTCGTATCAGTTAATTCTTTCCTTATCCCTCTATCTATTTAATTCTTATGACATCATTCGATTGTCGCCTTAAAGCGATTAAAGCATGTTCGGCTTGTGGAAATTTGCACACTTCAGCCTTTTGTTGTTCAAAAGAGAAACTCAAAAACAAGATTCTTGTTCCAATGCCCGAATCGTCTCAACAACACATTAAGATTGAAAGAATTTGTTTCGATTGTGGAGACCTGTTGCATGGTCTTAATTGTCTAGAATGTGACCTGACACGAAAGATATTGGAGAAAGCTTTTCAAAAGTTTCAAAATACTTCCAAGTCATCCAATGACAATTCCAACGTTGTTAATGCTCCTCGAGAGCCATTCGTTGTCAAACAAGACCCCAGTGTCAATTCCTCACAAAAATCTCCACTAATCGACCAAAAGTGTTGTTGCGAGTGTGGTGATTCGTTAGATGGCATCTTTTGTCAACGATGCACTTGTAAGTCTTGTGGGAAAGGTGCTCATATTGGTTATAATTGTCCACCGAAAACTCCGATTATCTCTAATCCGGAACCAACCAAACAAACTGTTGATAAGATCCCACAAGCTCGAAAAAGTGTGCAAATACCAAAAATTTTTGGTCAATGCCAAAAATGTGGTTGCAATGAATATGATGGAGTTTGTTTTTATTGTAAGATTCGGAGTGAAACACCAAATGTTTTAACTCCGTACTCATCTAATAACACTCCCGATTATTCAAACCCATCTCCACAACCCCCGACTCATTCTTATGAGAATTTTGGAAACAATGTTCATTATGGTTACGATTGTTCACCCCAAGTTCCGTTTATCCAATCGGAACTGTGTTACAATCAAGACTTTAATTTCTCACAAAATCCTCAAAGTCTTCAACAACAATTCCTTTGTTGTAACTATTGTGGAGGTCCTCATGAGACTTTTCAGTGTCAACCAATGAATGAAGACTATTATCATGAGCAAAATCCTTGCTATGATTCTAATTCTTTCGGTTTTGACCAATTTCAACCTCCGCAATATACCGTCTATCATCAGATCATAAATTCTCAAAATGAGTTTTTCAATTCTCAAAATGAGCAATTCAATTCTGGATGTAAGCATCTAAATACTCAAATGACAACCTTGCATGATTTGATTGCTCAAGCTATGCAAAAGAAAGAAGAAGAGAAGCGAATTGCAGAAGAGCAAGCGGCTAAAGAGCGCTATTGGAAGATTCCCATTTGTGATGATGATGATGATGACAATGACTATACCATTGCAATCACACCCGTTTTATCAACCGAGGAGCCCGTAAACTCTCTAATTATGAAGGATGAGCATCTTGACACTATTTCGGTAACGGAATCGGACGAATTCATAAAGTCTAGTGTTAAAATCCTTGTCCCAATCCCAAGTGAGTCCAAAGGTGTTCCCAAAATGTGTGATGTGCCTTTTCATAACAATTCTCTGCCTCTTGACATTTCAAAAGATCAATCTGAGGATTTT
>BQNB010134658.1:0-18281 GCA_026074375.1 Tanacetum coccineum | reverse complement strand
TCTATCCGTATTTTAATTAGTCTATTTACTAGTTAAACCTATGCTATGTACATTGTCTAATGATATGGCAGTTTTCAGCCTGAGAGACTGGCACAGGTTTGGTAGAAACAAATACCAATTCAATAGACAATAAACACAAAAGAAGAAAATTAGAAGATAGAAAAGAGGTACAAGACAAATGATAGAAAACTGTATTAGCCATATTAAATCTGGTTCAATGCTGGTTTGTTTGTTTTAGTGCAATGATTTACTTATCTCAAAGCGGCATATCATTCTTAAGACTTAGGCGAGACAACATCCTAAGACCTATATACGATTAATCCTGTCACAATTAACGCATCCGCATAAAGCATCCTTTAGTTTAATTATAAATATCTTAGAGAATTAAAGCAGTGATGATCCTGTTAAAACCATAACCCAACAGGACTTTACCCACTTATTGTTTAATGGTGTTTTATATACTGGTAGTCCGCTATTCCAATATTTATCAATAAATTAAGAGCATGATTGCTGAAACAAAAACGGGTCACCTACCGGTCTAACTAAGCTCGTAATTCAAAGACAAAGACAGAACGTTATTTGTGATCCTATTGGTCTAGTAATATGAAACACGATATGGAGAGCTATCCTGGTATCCTGATTACTTGGTCCGTATCACTAGACACAGTTGAATGATAGGTCGCATATTTAAACACATAACCAAGTATGAGGTGATAAATATAATTAAACAATCAACGAAAAATTAAGAAATCGATTTTAAAACAAACCAAACATTGAACTTTCATTAAGATGGCTAATACCCGAGGGTATTAGCCTACAACTTGTGTATAAATTACTGTTATGGAGAGGTTATCTCTGTCTAGATTTATTGGTCCGAAACTCTTGAGTAGGTGAAACTCAACGGGTCACCTTACCGCGGTCCAACTCTAATAAGCACATAATTCAAAGATCAGAACCATTATTTGTGATCCTATTGGTTTCCCAGTACATATTAAAACGATATGGAGAGCTATCCCTGGTATCTAGATTACTTGGTCCGTATTCATAGATCCACGTTGAATGATAGGTCGTCATTATTTGAACCACATTTAAACAGTATGAGGTGTATAAATACATAATTAAACAATCAAATAAACTTAAAAATAGATTTTAAACGCAACCAAATATTAAAACTTTCCTTAGAGGGCTATCATACCCTGAGGGGTATTAGCCTACAACCATTGTCAATTATACAAGCGTAATAACTACAATGGACATCGAACGGCTTAAAGAGATGTAAAAAAATTCACAGTCTTCTATTGGATTCGGATCAATGCTTGACCTTGGGCTATATCTTTTTTCTGAAATTCGTCTTAAATGAGTATGCGGTAGAAAGAATTTGATTATTGCACACGAAACTCGTTTTTGAGTCTTCTTATTTATAGTGTCTGAAAAAGACTCGATACGCCGTATCTGGCTAGGTTGATACAGCCTATTGGGCTAGATTCCTTGGAGTGCGCACTACGTTCTCAATCAATCAGTGATATCTTTCCCAATTTACTTGATTTACTGTATCTTCGAATATTTATCTTCATGGATACGGCGTATGTAGACAGAAGGGATACGCCGTATTGGGAATTGGTCAAACGCGTTTTCTTGTGAAGTCTTGGCGCGGATACGCCGTATCTCTTTTGTTGGATACGGCGTATTGGTCAGAAATCATGCATTCTAGAGTGCTCATAGAGCGCTATGAGTTCGCTTTGTAGGTTTGCTCAGAGTGTTTGCGCTCCGCTGTGTTTAGCTTTTTCACAAAACCAGTAGACTTCCTGGAATTACTGCATTATTAAACTTTAAAGCAATTAAGTACCAATAATGCAATAGATTATATAAAAGTTAGCAAATCAGTATCGCATACAAATAGTGCACGCTAAAAACTATAGTACTTAAATTGCTAAACATATTAAAAACAAAGCACTCTCTAACATTAAATCAAGAAATCAAGATAAACAAATACCATTACATTCAGATCTTTATTTTAAGCCTATATCCCGAATGGTATTAGCATTCATAGATGTCGAACAGCTCTATCCCATGATTGAATACAAAAAGCAATTTTTAGGAGCAAGGTCAACCATTTGCTCGATCTAAACTAATATTCTTTATATGTATTGGGCATAAATCGATATAATAGAGTGAAGTTATTTGGTTTGTCAATTAAATATCCTTCCCACTTGAAATCCTACTTGTCCTCATAGTAGACCTTTATAGACCTTAGAAAAAAGTTTCAGTTTATGAAAATGTGTCCCAACCGAAGTTGAAGATTTTCTGTTTTAAGCATCGTTTCTTCCTAATACCTGTAATAAACCAATCGCCTCATGTAAAAATGGATACTAAAATGATAGATCACTCATCTAATCTAGGGTGCAACATTTAATTTGGTTTACGCATTGCTCGGGCGTGATTAGTTCGTATCCTAGGCTTGAAAGGATACACATCTCCTATTGCTAAAGAGAGGAGAAACAAGTCAAGCTATAAATTAGGTTAAGCAGGGCTTAGGGTTAATAATTCAACAATTTTTCACAATAAGTAAACACAACAAGGCAGCTGTCTCATACATACAGTTGTAACGACGCAAAACGACACATTAAAAATCCGATCACATCCATGTTCTGTATTTAACCACGCGGTTAGGAATGAGAGAATGATATGGGTAGGAGAGCTTCTAACTTTCAACCAAAAGTCGTCATCCAACAAGGCAGCTGAGACATGCATACATGGCCGTAACGACGAATAGACATGCATGCTCGAACAAGTCCTCGTTCGAGTAGACACTAAGGTTAGTTGCTAGGAAAGGGAAGTAAAATGGGTGTTAAAACAAAAATGTACGAACAAATAGATTACTCCAACATAATAAGGTTCCGGTTGCTAGTAACCTTCCCCTAGACCGTTCCATGGACAAAGACTCGAACTATTCAAAACGCCTCGATAATAGAAATGACAGAAGTCAAAACTAAGTTGGCGTTCCCCCTAACGGTTAACTTCCCTTACATCCCGATCTTTACATACTTTTACATAATAAGTGGTGATATCGGCCACTTTTTACAAGACTTTACATCGTTGATTTTTGTAACGTATCAACGAATAATCAATCCTTCTAAGTGATTCCTTCGGTACAAACTTCTTTTTTGAACCGACTTTTTTTCTTCTCTTTTTTTTTGCAATACATAATAAATCTTGGTTTTATTCCACCGTCTTCACTATCATTATTTGTCCAGATAATCTTTTCCATGAAACACTTCTTCTTCGGACATGATTCATAATCGCGAAAGTAGCGAAATTTACTTGCTACATATTTTTCCCATTGCATTGTGCAAAACTTTTTTGTTTTTTTTTTTTCCCGACCATTATAGAGATATAAAAATTTCACTTTGACACAAGAAATACAAGACTTTACACGAAAGCAACTCGCACATTGATTAAAATAGGCTCTTTTATTCTAACGGTAGGCTAGGTGCAAAGGGTGTAACGAACATATAATCTGGTGAAAACTCATCTGGTTTGGGTTGGTTTTGTTAGCAAAAGAAAACGAATGGCTAAGGAGGTTGTTCTAGGGGATTATCCTTAAAAATCAGAGTAATCAGAGGGTTACACGGTGAGTTAACTACCAGCAGGTAGTGGGGGGTTAGTTAATTTTTATGACATGTATGTATTGGTTTATCCTAGAAATATATTCCGGTTGAACATGTTCCTCATCTAAATCCATATTACTAATCATTGCCGGTCTCGAGTGATATACGAGGCCCTGTTAGAAAGTCCATACGTCACCGGCTCATATTATTTTGTGGAATTTTTGTAGGTAAGACTAATTGGAAACAGGAATAGGATTTCACACATATGTATCAAGTGTCATAGTGCGCTAGGTATGTAACTAGTGAGTTTTTACAAAAGTCATGCTCAATTTTTTTTTTTTTAATTTTTGGCCTATTTTAAGCATTTTATAGTTCGAGCCATGTTATTTTTGTAAAAAAGAAGATAAGTAGTTTATTCTCCAGTCCCCCATTAAATTATACAACGGTCTAATTGTATAGATAAACTATTAATAATAAGGGAAATAGATTTCTAGAACGAAAAAACTCCTGATGTTTGCTCGGTGATAATTTCTCCAAGATGAGTTCTGAGCACGTAGTGTGATTACTAGGGCTTCAGCCTGCCCCGGGAGAAAATTTTTTTTTGTAAGTTCAACACATGTCTTTTTCAGAATATTCCATATCATAGTTTCGCAGGTCCTGGCCATTTAAAAATATTAGAAGACAAGTGCAATTTCTATCTCGCTACAATGATACAAGAAATAATTAAACACACAGCTGTACAGGGATCAATACGCCGTATCCCAAACCCTAGGATACGCTGTATTGTTCCTGTAAAAATAATTAAATACTGGAAACTAAATATTAAGTTTTAAAACCTGATAACAGTCCGACATGTTATCGTCGTATCAGAGGGGTTCGATACGCGTATGAGTGTTCTGGGAAAGACCGACTCGTGCAACTCAACACTTAAAATGTGACAAACAATTAAAATGACCGGGTTGTCTCCCGGGAAGCACTTATGTTTTAGCTGGTCTTTAAGTTTAACTTCTTTCCTCTTTCTTTTTATTCATTTCAATTTCGCTCACACCCATCCAGTGTTGCGTACTTCTCTTATATCATTTGGCTTGATGCGTACTTTTGCAAAATTTCATTGCTGAGACAACGTCTTTTGTTATATCATCACCGTCAATGATGGAATATCGATCAAAGTTCCGACATGACTCTTCCTTTCATCCTTGTCCTTAATTATGGAATAATAAAAGCTTTTGGACATTAAGTTAATGGGTAAGAAAGGGAGGAGGTCAGCGTTAACATACTTATACCCGATTACACAAGAAAATTAAATTATATAAGAGTCGGTTTTAACAAAAGTTGGCTTAAAATCAACATCTCGATTCGTTTTTAGGTTCTAAAGGTGTGTCCGTAATCATTTAATTCTATGTAATTAACATAGTAGGGTCGAGTGGTTCATCACCCTCTTCTATAAGTTTGTTTTTAAATCAAGACTTTTTATCACAAAGACCCTTTTGATTATGTTAGAGGGAGGCTTAATACTTTTAAAAATAAGTTTTTCTTCCCCGGCCCTTAAAGTAATATTCCTTTTAAAGATCCCTCTTGGAATGGGCAGTTGACATGACATGGTCATCCGAGATTAACGGGACAACGTCATGCTCGGGTAGGTCCAAGATGATAAAGTCTATAGGAAAATAAATATGTGCTTATCCTTACTAGAATTTTCGGCAATACCCCTTGGTTGTTTTATGGTTCGGTTCAACTAGTTCGTGGTCAACTTGTAATTGTGAGATATAAAATTCCTAGGACCAAGGTTGAGTGCCACTAGTAGGTAAGAATGGCCTCCCCTCCCCTTGCCAATAACGCTCACACTTTCTCTAGGTCACAAGGGCTTTATCAAAATAGATATTATGAATAAAACAAGGTAAGTAAAGCTCCCTGGGTCTTTTTCTTTCTGAGGCAAGGTGTGATCATAAGCATCCAGAATCTTTACATCTTGTGCCTCTCTCCAATCATCACGACTGAAGTTTTGCAGTCGTCTTGGGAAAGGAACTATTTCAGACAATATACTCCTTTGTTGTGTCCCCGATACGGCGTATGGACCACATCCGATATGACGTATCTCAGAAAAATCAGCTTTAGTAGTTGAGTTCGATTTAACTTGGTCTTGAGGGTTTATCTCTGTAGAGCTAGGCAGGCTTCCGGACCCTCATCTTGCAAGACCTTACTCATCTGTCCAATTTGTATTTCCAAGGTCTTAATTGAAGCTCCTTGATTTCTTATCGCTGCATCGGTAGAAGCTCGGATCACCTTGATTATGTTCGAGTTTTCTTCATGCCTTTTAGCTAATTTCTGCATATAATTTGGTCAGTGCATTCTTCAGGATTTTATGGTCTCACGATCAGGTATAAGAGTTTCCGTTGTTTCGTTGGTAGAATCCTGCCGTTTGCTCTATATTTCGTCCAGGTTGATAAGGTGTATAATGTTTTGGTAACTCTGCTGCACCTTGATTTTGCACGAACTAGTTATGTGTATAGTAAGCTTCTTCTAAAGTTTTTCCTTCTTCCTTTTGTGGACAATCCTTTGTATAGTATGGTCCCTTGCATAGTTCGCATCCGACCTGAGCAGCAAACACTTTTTAATTTAATTTCTTTATTTCTCGTCCGAGATTGTTGAGTTAGGCTTAGATAGCAGCAAGCCCGCCAGAAGTTTCAGTAGTCCTGGTTCTTGAAGATGTTCTATTGTGCCATTTCTAGGAGTATTCAGCCATTTCTTGGATTGGCAATTTTAGCATCAGCGGTAGTTTGGAAGGTATGGCACCCTTTAAGTCCAGAATTTGTCGAGTTAGAACATCTAGCCCATTATTAAACAAGATAACTTCCTGCATGTCGATTAAGTAATGTTGAGGGCACTTCATCAGCAATTCTTTAAATCTTTCCCATGCACGGAAAAGGTTTTCATCGGGTTCCTGCTGGAAGTTGTTGATTTCCTCTATTTTTTTGTGGTACGGGCATGGTGTGATTAGTTATTGGTTTCGAATTTCGTTTTAAGAACTTCCCATGTTGTAATCGTTAAATTTTTTTGAGGCCTGCTGGCTGGTTCCTTAGCCATCTGCTTGCATCTCATGAGGATACAGGATTGCTCAAAGCATGATTTGATCTGAGTTATTTGTTGGGATGTGAAAAACGTCAACAATCTCTAGGAAACCTTTTGTGTGCTCGTTTGCATCTTATGTTTAAGCCACTAAAAGTATTGTCCACGAATTTCTGTTGGAAATTGTCCTTTAATTCAAAGTGGGTGTCTTGGTTGATCGAGGGCCTAGTAACACCCGACCCATAATCTCCTCGGGTCTTGCGCATATACTGCTCTATTGTTTCCTTCATTGTCTCTCTTACTTCTTCCTCTGATTGTTCCTTGATGTCAAAATTGTGATCGAACTCTGACGAATTCGATTCTACGAGACTTGGTGTATCAAAAAGACTCCTTCTTGAGCGAAATTTTTGTTTCGGGTTTTCAAAAGGTGAGAGTAGTTCCTTTGTAGAACTTCTTGTCATGCACCACCTGAAACAAATGACAATAAATCAATAGGATATGTCATGATGAGAGAAATAAAATATAAAATCAAAACAAATGGACTTTTGGTCTGCTACTGTATCAGTTGACAGATATGCCGTATTCAATTAATTTGAATACGCTGTATAGGTTTGTTGAATGTTAGTACAAACAAGAAATTGATAACAAAATTTTGCTACTGTTACTGTATCAGATGACAAATATGCCGTATTCAATTAGTTTGAATTTGCCGTATAGGTCTGTTGAATATCAGTATGTCGTATAGAGTTATCAGAATAGGCCGTATTGCTTGGAAAATAGATACGCCGTTTGGATTGTGAAACTCAATACGTTGTCCTGATCAGAAGGTTTGATACATCGTATCCAACTAGTGGATATGGCGTATCAGGTGATCAATCAGAACAAAATACTTTTTAATGCAATTAAATGCGGGAATTTAAACAAACAATTCACTCCCCGGCAACGGCGCCAAAAACATGATGTGCTGTCATGTAGGGTCAATTATTTGATTATCTAGTTTTAAATTTATATTTAGCCAACAAACCTAAAACAACACTTTAACGAGCAGTGTACCCGGTCAAGATGAAGTTCGCAGTAAGTAGGGTGTCGAACACTAAGAGTGGAACGTTAATCCTATATTCTATCAGTATTTTAATTAGTCTATTTACTGGTTAAACCTATGCTATGTACGTTGTCTAATGATATGGGGGTTTTCAGCCTGAGAGACTGGCACAGGTTTGGTGAAAACAAATACCAATTCGATAGACAATAAACACAAAAGAAGAAAATTAGAAGATAGAAAAGCGGTACAAGCCAAATGATAGAAAACTGTATTAGCCATATCAAATCCGGTTCAATGCTGGTTTGTTTGTTTTAGTTCAATGATTTACTTATCTCGAAGCGGCATATCATTATTAAGACTTAGGCGGGACATCATCCTAAGACCTAGACACGATTAATCATGTCACAATTAACGCATCCACATAAAGCATCCTTTAGTTTAATTATAATCTATCTTAGAGAATTAAAGCAGTGGTGATCCTGTTAAAACCCTAGCCCAACGGGACTTTACCCACTTATTGTTTGACGGTGTTTTATATACTGGTAGTCCACTATTCCAATCTTTATTAGTAAATTAAGAGCATGATTGCTGAAACATAAACGGGTCACCTACAGATCCAACTAAGCTCATAATTCAAAGACAAAGACAGAACGTTATTTGTGATCCTATTGGTCCAGTAATATGAAACACGATATGGAGAGTAAAAATTACACGATGTCTTCTATGGATTTGTCATCAATGCTTGACCTTGGTGGCTGATATTCTCTTCTAAAATTCGTCTTTAAGTGAGTATGGTATAAAATATATGATATTGCACACTGAAAACTCGTTTTTGAGTCTTCTATTTATAGTGTCTAAAAAGGACTTGATACGTCGTATCCAGCAAGGTCGATACGGCGTATTGGGCTAGATTCCTTAGAGTGCGCGCTACGTTGGTAATAAATCTTTGATATTATTCCTAATTTACTTGATTTACTGTATCTTCGAATAGTTATCTTCATGGATACGTCGTATGTAGACAGAGTAAATACACCATATTGGGAATTAGTCAAACGCGTTTTCTTGTAAAGTCTTGGCGCAGATACGCCGTATCTCTTAAGTTGGATACGACGTATTAGTAAAATTTCAAAAATATTCAAATGTCTTTGTTTTAGCTCCAATTATGCGCCTTTTAGCTTGTCTTCACAAAACACTCTTGAATTACTGCATTTATCAACTTTAAAGCAATTAAGTACCAAATAATGCAATAATTATATAAAAGTGGGCAAAATAGATTGGATAAATGATATAATAAAGTGACATTATTTGATGTCATCAGTCAACCTTGGATTTACCAAACTACTACACTACATATGACCGGGTTCTCTGCCCGTTATTGCTTGTATCGGTAAACGAGTTTTATAAATTTAAAACTTGGTAAAATATTATTCAAAACAATTTATGAAACATTTAGTAGCCAAAGGATACCGTCAAAAAAAGGTCAAGATTTCTTTGAAGTAACGTTATTTGATGTCATCAATTAGCAATTGATGACGTAAATAGGCAAGCTGGTAACAGTGGACCAATGCTTTCATTTCTTTATTAACAATGGTTTGGTTTTATAATTACCATAAGCTTATGTCTTTCGATAAAGTACCCATCAAAATGACTGTCATATAAGGTAACAAGTTCATCACTTCATCCTTCAACACAATATCATTCAATTTCACTTCAATCTACTCAGCTAAGTTTAGAGATGCAATGTGTTGCGCTCCCTTTCTTATCAGTTAATGCAGTTAATCACGAAAATGGTAAAAACCAAGAAAATAATCTTTTAAACTTTTAAGTAGAACCTTACAACATTAAAAAAAATTATAGTTTGTGGCAGATTTTTTATGGGCAAATTGCATAAAAGTGTACTAAACTTATACTCAATTTCAATTGAATGTACTAAACTTTTTTTTTCTCAATTTAATGTATCAAACTTTTTTTTGGTTGCAAATGAAGACAATTAAAAGGTTACCCGGTCACCATCAAGTTACCTTCTTCTCCAACATCATTTTTCAGTTGGCGACCTCCACCACTACCGCCTTCGGCAAGCCACAACCACCACCATTTTCGAACGATTTCGACCGATTTCGCCGATTTCAACAGTTTTCGACCGGTTTCGACCATTTTCAACCGTTTTCGATCGATTTCGACCGCTTTCGACCGATTTCAACCGATTTCGACCGTTTTCGAACGATTTCGACAGATTTCAATCTTTTTCGACCGGTTTTGTTCGTTTTCGACCGATTTCGAGCGATTTCCTCTGTTTTTGACCGATTTCGACCGTTTTCGACCGATTTTGACCGATTTCTACAATTTGGGATTTGGGACCGTTTATAACGTTTTTAGATGTTTTTCGACCGAGATTTTGACCGTTTAGTCGTTTCGACCGGATATCAATCAATTCAATTCCACCGTTTTGACTGATTTCAACCGTTTTGATCGATTATGATCGATTTTGACCGATTATGATCGATTTTGACCGATTTCGACCGTTTTCGACCATTTTCAACCGATTTTGACCGATTTTGACCGATTTGGCCCGATTTTGACCGATTTCGACCGTTTTCGAACATTTACGTCCGTTTTCGATCGTTTCAACCGTTTTGGAACCTTTTCGACCGATTTCTTCCGTTTTCGTGCGTTTTTGACAGTTTTCATTCATTTTCCTACGTTGTCAAGCTTGTTTGAACGTTTTGAACGTTTTCGTCCGTTTTTAAACGTTGTGAAACGTTTTTGTACGTTTTCGTCTATTTTTGTACGATTTGTTCGTTTACGTCCTTCTTTGTTTTTCTTTGTTTTCCTACGTTGCTTTCGTTTTCGTACATTTTGTACGATTTTATACGTCTTCATACGTTTTTTACATTCTTATAAAAAGTACTAAAACGTATAAAAACGGATAAAACTTTTGAAAACGTTCAAAAACGTATTTAAGCGTAGAAAAACGTACAAACCGAACGAAAACAGTCAAAAACGGTCGAAATCGGTTAAAATCGGTGGAAAAAGTTCGAAAACGATCAAAATCGTTCATAAACGGTCGAAATCAGACGAAAACGGTGGAAATCGGTCGAAAACGTACGAAAACGGTCGAAAACTGTCAAAAACGGTCAAAATCGGTTGAAAATTGTCAAAAACGCTCGAAATCGGTCGAAATCCGTCGAAAACGATCGAAAACAATGGAAATCGGTCAAAATCAGTCGAAAACAGTCGAAAATGGACTAAACGGTCAAAATCGATCGAAAACGTTCAAAAACGGTCCAGATCGGTCAAAACCGATCGAAAACGGTCGAAATCGGTCGAAAACGGACGAAATCGCTTTGGGTGGTGCCGGTAGTGATCGATTTGGAGGTGGTGGTGGTGGGTCGTCTGAATGCTAGGTTGCCGAAAAATCATGTTGGAGAAAAGGTAACTTGATGGTGACCTGATAAGCTTTTAATTGTCTTCATTCGCAACAAAAAAAAAAGTTGGGTACATTAAATTAAGAAAAAAAAAGTTGAGTACATTAAATTGAAATTGAGTATTTTATTACACTTTTATGCAATTTGCCCATTTTTTATCATTAGCAGTCAACTAAAAGAGGATTTCATCAATAAGTATACTAACTGCAGCAAGCAAACTCTAGGGCTCCTGCAATTGATGCCCCTCTATGTAAAGACATACCAATATACAAGAATGCGTGTGCCTAAATTTTTGGATACGGAAATTATTTATGCACATAAGAAACAATATACATCTTATTACAAACTAATAGAGCGATGAAGCTAGAACAGTCTTTGATTGGTATAACTGTCATTAATAAGTACAAATGGAGACCAGCACTCTGAAGAAGTGATATTGTACATAGAACTAAAACAAAATAAGCCATCCATAATGTAAGGATCCCCCCTTAACAGAGTTGGTTCCCATCTACTCAATCACCAGCAACTGCCGGCGGGATCCACCTATCGATAGAGAGACTATATCATTAAACATGACTTCAAAATTTTAAAAATAATTGTATTGTGAATTTTTAGTTTTTTTTATCCAAAAATCTTGCAGGTATGAACAAGCCAAAAAAATATATTAGAAAATATGTATTATAAAATAATCGAGGGTCAGACTAACGAGGACATACCACCAAGGAATCTGATATTCTTCGGTGAGCATCCTTTGCATTTCTATGATGCCTATCCTTCCGTAGCAGCCTCACCTACCAATTGGCCATAAAGCTTGAGTGTCAAATCACCAAGTCAAATGAAACGATGTACATAGTCAATGTGAATGAAGCAAACGAAAAATCATTAAAATCCTAGAAAAGACCATTTCAAGTAAAGATTCTTGTAGGTCAAACACAACCAGGTAACGAGTCTCTGTTTCGTTGCACAATAGAAAAATAAAATAACAAATATCAACCATAACCAATCTTCTACTAGCTGGCAGGCATTATCAACAATATAAGGCTCCCTAATTGAGTACACCAAATGTTCAGTCTTCTAAAACAAATACTAACATATTGATGATTATAACGCATATATATTAAAAGAAAAAAGACCAGTTCAAACAAGTATCTTAAATTCTACAGTCCGAACTTGATAGTGCAATGACAGTCTTTCAATCTAATCCGTCAATAACTATACGAGTTTTAAAAATGAATTAAGATACTATATAAACTTGGACCAATTCCCATACGCAACAAGAAATAACACCCAAGAACACTAGTAAGATAAATGAGATTCAAAATTACACGAGAGAGGTTCCTTACCTTTAAGGGTAGAGTTAAATCCACAATTCGTCAAATTCTTTGCAAGTTCTTCTCCAATAACTTTCTGCCAGTTTGGTGTAACCTTGGCTTCAGATACAGGCCATACGGTTGCTGTCTCTGTTGCAAGATCTACATCGGCAGCAGACACTTGTGCCTGTTCATGTAAATAATATCATTATCTTCAGTGATTCAGTATATGCAAGTTATACATACAAAAAGAAATTAGTTCTCTTTTTACATACTTGGGTCTCCAAAATTCTTTTGACACTTGATGTACACCCTCCACACATCATTCCCTGACAAACAAATATTAAAAGTTAACCAAAGTTAACAAAAAGAACACACTATTTCAGGGTACAAATGGGAAAACAGAAACCCTAAAACAAGCTACTCTTTGTCCCGTGTCCTTAAATCCAGGGCATGATCACCTTCACCTGGTTTATTTTCATCATTTAAACCTCCCTATCATATAATCTTGTTAAGATATCGTATCTAGTATTTACTGATGACGAGTGTATTGGTGAAAGGCTCTAGTTTTTAATTTCTTATCCTTCTATTTGTATGAAATGAGAATGAGATACACATTTTCTATTCCTTCCTATGTAGGCACTACAGCCTAACCGCAACCATAGAATTACTTATTCGTTTAAAAATATAACCTATGACCAATTACAAACTGGTTTCGAATATTGTAGGCTGCATCAAAACCTGAATATTTCAATGTGCTAATCGCGTGCACTACAACATACATATATGAGTGTATCCGGTCCTTTAAGTGAATGGAGACAATTGTTACAATTTGATGCCCTTGTTCACAAGAGTCAACTTTAAACCTGAGCTTAATGACTCATAATAGAGTAGCAGTAGCCTGTAACCACATTATCCCATCCTATCATATCAATTCCTTTCACTGATGTAAAAGAGTTGCAGCTTTAACTGAGTTAAAGCTAATGATTTAACGATTAATAGGTTAAACTGAATGACCTTTATATAGACACGATCTAGTACAGCATACTGGTAAAAAAAACTAATTAAAATCATCATTCAGTTAGTAAACTAGATAAGGATGCGTTTAGATGGAGGAAAACACCGCTACAAAACAAGAAGAACAGCAATCATAAGAGTATTTCCTTGTACCATTTGTAACAAGAAAAAGAAGAAAAAAAAACTGCTTTTTTAACTAGAGATTTTTTTTTCATCAAAATAGGATTTACATAGAGGTGGAAGGCAAACGAGTAACAAGCTGTGCAGCTAGCCATTTTTTTCCCATGACCGTTTCCAACCATTTCCATTGCCACCCCAAATGTGTACCACCCAGTAAGGTTTGAACTCTAGACATCGGCCCATTTAAATGCACACTTACACTTGAGTATATATGGTTAATAATTTCCATTGCCCGAATTAAAGGATTAATTTCATATATCACCCTAGTTTGATGATTAATTTCATATATACCCAAAGTACAACTATTGAATGCATAATGTACAATGTTTTTAATGCATTTTTAGGTATATATGAAATTTTCAACTAAAATGAGGGGAGATATGAAATTGCCCTAAAATTAAATTAAAGTGATGAAACAACTTACTTTAACATGAAGAAGTATGAAATCTGACGATAAGGGAGAAACATGACCACTACCGGATGATGATGAAACATATAAAACAGGAGACAAAAATAAAGATTTGGATTTTAGGTTGACCGATGGTGATCTTTGAAACAAAGCGTTGGTGGTAATCCATCGTGGCCGGAAGGAATGAGGAAAGGAAGTGGAGGAAAGTGGGGTCTTATTGATGGTGGTTGCGGCTGTAGATAACAACAATCTTCCCTCCATGCTTTCTTTCTTTTGGCAGGTACAAGAAAAGAGGCTTTGTTTCATTCCTAAAATGCTACTGTATTTAGTAAGGTGTAAAAAATCCACGATTAAACCTCAGGGTCGCGTTACTCAGGTCAAAACATTTATTTCGGTTATTCGGATCAACTCGAGTAACTCAAATATTAGATAAGATCAAAAATTAGGCTGAAAATGCATGACTAGTTTGGGTTCGGGCCAAACTTGTTTTACCTTAATACAGATCTTTTTTTATTTTTATACAGTAATATATTTTTTAACAAATTATCTAATCTAAAATTTTATAAATATTTTACTCGCCCGAGTTGACTCGACTCAAATTGACTCGAACTCGGCTAACCAAATTCATATAAGGTCGGGTCTATTTTTTGGCCTTGACCCGAACTCGACCAAACCGACCCGATTAACACCCTTATTTGCCATTACTTATTTTCTAATCGATTAAGTACTTTCTTAATTTTAAAAATAATTTCTCTTTTCCTTTATTCATTATTTTCCACAATATGTTAAACAAAATAGATAGAAAATGCTAAGTTATATTTTACTAGTTGACTCGCGTGATACACGAGTTGTTTAAGTTAAATCTTAGAAGAAGATGCATATTAGATTCTGTCAATTACTTACCTATGTCTGTTGTCTAAATTTGATGTAGTTTTGAGAAGACACTATTAAATCAAGTACATAATAAGCTAGAGGAAGATTGTCAAAATTTATAATTTTCATAAAGATCGGTTAAGTGCAAACAACTTTAATTTGGTCATGCTAACCTCCTGAAAAAGAGAGGTCTTTACTTAGTTTGAGTTTGTGTGACGATGAATTCAAACATCTGGATTAGTTGACTAAAAAAAATCAGAAACCATGGTTAAAAAAAAAACATATAGTTTTCATAAAGATACATAGACACGTAGTGAGCTTTGAATGAATATAAGTTTGCATGGCATAAAGACGTACACAAATATTAGTACTGATAGGGCATACAAGATTACAAGTATACAACTATGAGCACAATGTTTCAAGTTTAACACAACTAGAAGCACTTGGTGATCGGGGTCGTGATGAAAACAACTTATTCCCAAGAATTAGCACAATAGACATACATGGTCTGTTAGTCCCTAAAATAATAATTCGGGTTAGGAATTTTGTCAAATTCTTGAAGCCAACTTAAAAACTAAGATGATAGCTTTTAGTGACTTATACTTATTAAAGGATCATTTCTTCGGTGGGCACCTTTGTGCATCATTATTTGGTTGTGCGTATTTCAGGATTTATGGGCCAAAATGGGTTATAAGCTTGTGAACTTATGCGAGCCCGCACGAATGCAGCTTCGAAAACTTGTCTATACGCGAATCTTTTTGCTGATTCGGGTTTCCTTTTTCCAGTATCTGTAAATCTATTTTCGGAATAGATTTAAACTTATCAAAAAAATTTGTACAGAATATTTTGTGTTATTAAATGATATGTAAATCGTGTTTGTTAATACTCCCTCCGTTCCATAATAAGTGTTCAGTTTGACTTTTCAGAGTCAAACTGGTTCAACTTTGACCTTAAATATATATATTTTTCGTTATATAATACTTGATAAAAATTATACTAATGAAAAATACACTTAAAACCGAATGCATTGATATATTTTCCATCAAGTATTACATAACACACACAAAAATAGTTATGTCATCAGAATTTTCTTGGAAATCCTGAATGACATTGTTAGAAAAGAAGGCAGTAGAAATTGGAGTGCTTGAGGGAGTAGTAATAAGGGCCTTTTTGGTGTCAGAATACCTTCTTTGGATTAGGTTGTCCTCATAGACAAACCTCCCATAGATATCTGCAAGGTCAAGAGTCTAAGTATGATTGGCATTCCTCAGTCCCTGAGAGAAGGTTAGCCACTTCTCAGGGAGACTGTTCACGAAACCAACATTGATTTCGTGTTTAGAGAGGTTGACACCATCATTGGCAAGCTCATTGAGCAGGGTCTTATTGCGGGTGTAGGTCTGTGAGAGACTTTTAGTGGACTTTGCTCTGAAAGTTTGATACTCAAGTTTCAGATCCATGATCCTGTTTTCCTTGGTATCTGAGGGACCTTCAAAGCTGTGAACCAAGTCAGTCCATGTTTCTTTCGCTAAAACACAACTAATGACATATTCCATTATGTCATCTGGTAGACATGACATAATGATGCTTTTAAGGTGCTGGTCTTGAACGACCACCCTCCTCTCATTAGGAGTCCATTGGGACTCAGGCTTAGCATCACCTTTAGCTGTTTTTGGCTGAAATGGACCATCCTTAATACATTTTAAGTAATAGGGTTCCATTCCTGCTAAGTAGGAAAGCATTCACTTTTTACACTTATTAAATTTTCTCGGCTCTAGTTTAGGAGCAATAGCAGCGTAGCTGCCTCCCTTTTTGTCAACTAGCTGGGGTACATCATTTACTGCAGCCATTTAAGAATTTAGGTTTTAAAAACTTAAGTAAATTAGTGTTAAATAAGTTTTACAAACCTTAGGCTCTGATACCACTTGTTGTTCCCACTTAGTTAGTGAACAATAACTACAAAGTTATCATTAACTAACTCATGGCTAGCAAGTAAAGAAAATAATTTGTTATTCGAAAAGATTTTTGTACGTAAATATAGTTAGTAAGTAAAAGACACAAAAATAACTTTTCGACGTTTAACTCTTTTTATTAAGAATTATACCTCATTGTATGCGAAACTACAATGGGGATTAAATGACATGTGTAATCTCATCACTAATAACTTTGCATAAACCTAAAGTGTTATGCAAAGTTAACTACTATGCTAACCAACTGAGCTTGCTCAGGGACTTAGTAGATTTGGAGGAGTAGATGCGTGTTTGTGAAAGTTACGACTTTGAATGCACAAACTTTTTTCTACTCCGTTACAAGAGTTCTATTTATACTACCTAGGTAGGGTCACACCCACATGGGTGGTAAGCACTAATCCCAATCCTAATACGCTAGTACATTTGTACATCTTTGTCTCTATTATAATTTCTATTCTAGGTATAGAACAAGTGCTCTTTCTAAGTTCAGTCCTGACAATGAACTTGTCTTATACCCTCTTCAGGATAAGTTGACTTAAGGAGATAAGATCTTGGACTTATCTGCTTTTAAACTATCCCGCCTATTCTTCAGTCTCTTATCTTCAAGGTCTTCTAGTTATTGGAGATCGTATGGGGCTCAGCGAGTCTATTGCCACAACTCACTGAACCCATCGCCTTCTTCTTTGGCTCAGGCTTCATTCACTGAGAACCGCCTCACTGAATGCTAGAGTCTTTCTTGTAGACTTAGGCTGCGCATCTTGAACGTAACTCACTGAGCGACTATTCACTCAGTGACCATGAATTGTTAAGGGATATTTACACTTAGGTTATTTTGTATTCAAATACTAAGTGAGGAATTAGTGGGCAAATGACATTGGCCCAACAAAAACCCAGTCGTTGTGCCAATATCTCAAATAGTTGGAAAATTGTGCTGTATGATAATGAATATATGCAGAACAATCACAAACCCGTGACTTAGCATCCTCGTTAATCATATACCAAGACCTAGCATCCCCGCTAGTCTTATCACCAGTGTGTACCAACGCTCTTATTGTTGCAACCCCGAATGACATACCACGCCTAAAGCCTACCAGCTGGAGCTATATTTAGGGTGAAGAACCACATAGAAAGATCACACAGCATATCATAACAACACATATCATTCACATAGCAGTCATAAGCACATTAATTGTCCCAAAAACAAAACCACATTTCACACAGCTTAGAAAATAGTTCAAAACACATTTGAGTATCATTTTCCCCTAACGGAAAAGATTTAAAAAGTGGGGCTACGAGAACTCACCTCAAGCAAAGGTCTCAAACAGCCAACTCAATATCACATAAGCAAATTCAACGACGTCCGCACACAACCTAGTCTAGTTAA
>BQNB010134657.1:0-18281 GCA_026074375.1 Tanacetum coccineum | reverse complement strand
GCACACATGCATGGGATTTTTAAAAGATGCTCTTGTATTTAATTTCAAGACTTATGGTGCATTTGGTTTGGGTTTAGGCGTCCGATTTTAATAAGGTTGGGATATGAACGAAATTTTTGACTTATGAACATGAGATGGACAATAACTAAAGTTTTCACAAAAAGATTTCGGGTTTCCGGGGTTCTGTTAGGTCAAAAACGTGAAAAACGCAATTTAAACGTTAAGACGTAAAAATAAATACCGGGAGTAATCGTAAACTATGAAACACTTAGAAATGATAAAATAATTCATATAATATCTAAACTAATTAAAATCCAAAGTCGGAATGCGTCCGATGACGTTTTTTAGATTTACGCGGGTTAACTTCCCGGTAAACTGTCGGATTCAAACGTAACGTATAAAAGTCAAAGATAATGATCGGAAAAGTTTAAAATATTGACCTGAAATTTTCGAGGTGTGACAATAACCTTTAATACTTCCATATTTACCACTCGTTGAAATCCTTAAGTTAGTAGTTTCATCAAATACAACTTCCACTTCACTATCACTTTCCACAATACCGTAGGAACTAGCGGGTTCCCGTCATGATCCAACAACCTAAGTGTACCTTCACAAATTTGTCGTTCTATTTTATCGATTTTCTCATTAATAGGAGTATTACTAGCAAACTCCCCATCATTATCGATATTCATAAAAGAGGATTCACTTGAAGTAGCCCCATTATTTACCAAGTTAGTAGTCCCCCCATTGGTAGCAAACTCTGCATCATTATCAACCGAATCAAGAACATCAAATGGATTTGAATTACTAACCTCAATAATAGGTTCCACATCTTTCTTGTTATTACCACTAGAACTAGCATTAGGCTTTTTGGTAACAGGTTGATATTCTTTTTGAGGTTTAAACCCCATTTTTGGACCAACCGGAACACCTCAAGAAGTTTAACTAGGCTTCTTCACAGTCTTCTTCTCATCAGCACCTGTATTCTTTGGACATTCCTCACAAATATGTCCAAAAACCTTACAAGACGAACACCTAGGAGGTTTCCACTCATACTCAACACGGACATTACATGTGTAATGACCCTCCCTAGTAATTTTAAGAATAGCCACGACAATGTTATCTTTCAACTCCACATCGGCTCGAAGCTCAATTATAACTCTAGCATAACTTGACCTACCCCAAGATTGCATGCACATATCAGATGTATAAGAGTCAAGCATGAGAGGAGTACCCAGTTTAGTAGCAATGGCACTCAAGCCATCCTCGCTGAAGGCCGTAACAGGTACACCATGGAGTTTAACCCAAACTGGAACAATACTAACATCTTCCTTCAATAGGTTCTCATACGGATGCCATTTCTTCAAGATAAGCGGGTTATTCTACTATACTGTCTTTGGATATTATGCAAGAGACGAAGAGAGGGATAACGTGGGTTGAAAGTAACCTATAGAAAGAAAATAATATTGAATAGGTTATGTGGATTAGAAAAAATAAGGTGGGAAAGTGTGGGAGGGGAACAGAGCCTAAGGACGCGGGGGGGAACCACGGGGGCGGCTCATCCAAGGGTGGGGGGGGGCATGGGGAGAGGGTGGGGGTTTAGTACAAGGGGGGGTTTGGGGGGGCGGGGGGGGGGGGGGGGGGGTAGGTGGGCAAAGCGATGGCCGGTGGGGGGGGGGGGGGGGGGGGGGGGGGGGGGGGGGGGGGGGGGGGGGGGGGGGGGGGGGGGGTGGGTGGGGGCCAATTGGGGCCGTTGGGAGGAGAACTGGGTGCGGGATTAGGGGGGCCATGGGGGGGTGGGACCTTGGGCCAGACTAGACTTTACTGACTGAATCATATAACAAACTACGGCTAAAGGCTATTACAACGTTGGAAGTAGAACCGAAGTACTGAGGTTTCCTTTTTCCACCATTTTATGAAACAAAACCAAAATCGTTCACATAGCCAGTGAGTTAACGCGTACCCGTCCCTACAACGATCCACAATCACAAACCCCCTACTTATTCATATACCCAAATAACCCGCTCCTGCGTTATATCCAGTCACCTACACCACTAGCGTTGCCACACGTACAACAAAAAACCAAAATTAACATTAAACATGAGAATAACCATAAGACACATCACACCTCCCTTCTTGCAGCCCCCTCCACGCTCCGAATCCACAACCAATACCTCAACACATAACATCTCTAAACCCCAAGAACCCACCCCAATTTCCACCCTCGCCACCACCAACACTCACACAACCAACCCACCCCCCCCACCCACGCATGACCCCAAATCATCCACAACAAATATACCCAATAATCCAAAACTATATCGCACATATACAAAACGTACCAACAAACCTCTCCCCACCACTTATTCCAATCCCCATAGTGTCCACTCCAACAGTTACACACCAACACACTTCACACCCCAACCCATTCACAACACCCCATAAAACCCCCAATAATAACACCACAGCAAACATAAAAACTCCTCAAAATCATACCACCAAAAACAATGAAAAGAGATACAAAAGAACCCTAGCAAGGTTGTTTGATAGTGAAACACAACAAACAACACAATGACAACCACAGGCTTACATATCAAGTAAACCCATGGTCACGAAATGCATCACAAACATTTCTTATGCAAGAAAAGAGTTATAATGCGAATGAATAAATTGCAATATTCGGGAAGACCCTTTGTTGAATTAACTGCATAACTGATTCTAGTTTAGTGTGTTTAATTTTTGGTTAATAAGTTTTTGCTAGTTTTATATTTATCGCAATTTTATATAATTATGCAACAACGATTTTCAAAATTAATATGGACTAAAAGTACATGATTTTTATTGTGTGTACATTGATACATGCACTTTTGGCAAAAAACATGACTATATACTAAAATTGAAATGTTCTGTAAAAACATTCTATAACGCAGAGGTTTAGTGGTTTACGCAAGGGAACCCACAACGGAACATGCAAGAATACACAATATTTACATAAACGGTTTTAACAGTATTTTAAGTATGTCGTAATCGTTACTAGGGTTTGATTATTTACCGTGGGAAATTAGCCTTATCCGTAGTAAGATCACTTATACTTAGAAATATTGTAAAAATGACAACCTTAGTTTTATAAATGGCATGAAAATTTATAAAATTGAGGGATTTATAGAAAGATTTTAAAACGAACAAAGACAGAAAGGTTTTAAAATTAACTAGTGTCATAAAGTTATATGCATGCTTCCTTAAACACAAATTTTGGTAACACTGTTTTATCAATTTATACCCTTAAAAGTTAAGTTAGTTGTCATCCAAGTATGAAATCACTTGAGTTTGTTCTTTTACTCTAAGATAGTCTTAGGTGAATTTGCAAACCAAGGTAATATAACAATCGTAGATTTAGACCAGAGACTATAAAATAACAGATTTGTATTGGATGACTTATAACAAGAATGTAGGTCAGACCATCGACCCAGGCACAATAAGGGTGAAACAATGCTACTAGACACTATAATTCCTTGTTGCACTTACTCACTTCTACGACACCGAGGTCCTAGACAAATGGTGCTCGCGAGACTGCAGACATAATACTTATGCTCCACAAAGAAGGCGTGCTAAGCTGCTAATCTAGACGACAGCGCATCGATCAAAATTATTCTGAGCTTACTTGTCTACGGTCAAATGTCAACAAGCCCCATACTATTTCGAGCGGTCTATACCGATTACCTACTCCGGTAAGATTCTTAATACCTACCCAGTGTAATAGTGAGTAATTCTATGGTAAACGAACATGACACAGGAGTTGGTCATCAACTGATTTAATAGGAATATCATAACTCCTCTTCTTATTCTTTCTTATCTTCTTCAATAACATGGGATCTTCTTCTATTCTACTCAAACATCTTACACTCTCGCATAAACCTATCAAACTATATCGTGTGCACTAATTTTATGCCTAATACATCTATTGATCTTACACAAGATAGATATCGTATTATCAAAAATACTATCTCTCTCTTTTTTTTGATTCTTTATTATTAGTTACATTTGATCTATGAGCGCATTTAAGGATGAGCGGAGCTTCATGGAGAGAAAATCTACGCGGACTTGGTGACCTCTTGGCGTTGCTCATTGTAGTAAGAGCAACGGTTGGTGACGCTATAAAGATGCGTTCACTCTACTCCTCTCAGCAATGACACCAAATCTTATAAGACAAAATACGTACATAAGCGTAGGTGCCTGGCGACCTAGTGTCGTAACACAACAACAGAATCATCGAAATCTACCAACAGGTGCGATCGCAGGTAGATCCCATTCAATTGGTTAGCACCGAGCAACTGACAAAGTTCTGTTATCTCAAGTGTTGCGAGTTCACATCATATTCACTAGACGGTGTCCTCACAAACTGCGAGCTTACCTGCGGTGATGGTAGACAGCAAGATCGAGTCAAGGTATTCGAGTTCTGCGGCACCGATCGTAGGGATCTAGCTGAAGAACACAGAACATTTCTACGAGAGGCATTAGTAGAGTGCGTCGGTATAACAATCTCTAAAACTAAACACCTCCACAAATAACTTGGACTCGCCCCCCAACCCAACCTTCCACCTCTTTTTCGACTCGTCTTTCCTGACTACACTTCAATAGCACAATAACTACTTCGCTAAGAGCGCCTAGGCTCCAGACTAACAAACAGGCTGTATTTAAGCGTATGCGTGTGATATGTATTCTTCTATTTTATTTTAAGCGAAACAATACAACTAATGAGAGGCACAACAACGGTATTATTTAAGTGAGCTATGTGGCTCTAAAATTTTATTTCAAATCCACAAACATACATGCTTGTAATTGTTTAGGAATTAATCACGATTAAGTTCCCATTGTCTTCTTATCAAATGATTTATTACTCCAGTATGTCTCCATGCTACTCACATTCCTTAATTTCTGTTGAGTTAATTGGTATCTTCTCTAGTTGACTCATTTTACAATCTGTCCAAATGCCTTAAGGTTTCTAAATTTACCACACTATGCTCAAGTGATGAATTTTTCTTGAGGATGTTATAATAACTAAACACCCTATGAATTTATGAGTTTGAAAGATGTTTATATTAGGTCGTATTCTACAAAAGGAATATAGACTATGTAATTATTGATTGTTTTGATTTTTGTAACAAATTGCATGTATTTGAAATAGCAGATCGCCTATCACCCACCAACCATAAAAAGATTTCCAAATCATCCACGTGAACAACCATCGAGCCTTCCACCCCCACAAAGTATGGGGGGTACTCCTAACGCTTATATTCGAAACACACAAGGAAACATGATAAATAAAAACGGCCGAATCAGTAAGCTCTAAATTCACATATCTCTAAAAAAACGATGAAAAGCTCATTTGAACACACTTTGGAACAGACCGCCATATTTAGTCTTAGGCTTATTGCAGATGTCCTCCAACATATACTCACAGAAACTCTTGGCTACACTTGAATGAGCATCTTTAACATATTTTATTAACAACTTACTTGTGTTTGTTTTTTTTGCTTTTGCGCATAGATATTTTACGACCATTCCTCAGGTTCCTCTACTGCTAGCGCTGCAACCAAGACAAAAGACAAAAAAAAAAACCTTTAACCGAACAAGAAAAACTAACCGTATCGTGACATGTATTCTTTTCATACAGCGTGGTGATCGTTTTAGAACTTTGGTATTTAATAAAAAATTACTACAATAAAATATAACACTCAAAAAATAAATTACATTCTCAATATTACTATTAATTAAAAACATGCATCCATACACCAAAGGAGAAACGGACCGAAATCCTACCACTAACATCAATCCCGCTATTAAAAATAATTTACAAATGAGAAATACTATTAGAAAAAAAAACAAATACTTAAAATTTAAATAAAAATAAAAAAACAAACACCAACAAAAAAAATAAAATAAACTACCTTCAATGCTATTACAAGCTAAAGTATTACTAATACAATATAAATTACCCTATATAAAAAATATGAAATAAAGTAAACATCAAACCGCATATTATAAAACTAAACAAAAAAAAAAAATAAATAATCACAATACTAAAATCATTGTAAAAAAAATCATAATCAGACACTCACCAACTACCACACCAAAAGCAAAACATTATCCAAAAACCATCAGTCAAAATCAAAGCAAACGAACAAAAAAACATATCACCAAAATCTCACAAGAAAGAGCAATACAAATCCAACTAAAAAACAATAAAATTCTTTATCTTCTCACGAAAAAAAAACAAACCAAAAAAAAAAATAAAAAAACTGAAAACCCGAACTATATCAAAAAATAAAAATAAATATGTCCACCCACACCCAATGTAAAAACCTACCCACTAAAAAAACGAAACAACTATAACCCAACCCCAACACCCAAAACCCCCCCACAAACATACAACGCCCACACCCACCACAACCCGCACCACCAGCACACACCCAAGCCACACCCCCACACCAACACCCCCCCCATCTCCCCCACCCCCACACACAACCAACCCACACCCCCCTACCACCCACCACCTCACCCCCAAAACCACCCACCACACAACAACCCCCCAACACTAACCCACCCAACCACACAAGACCAAACAACTACAAACCACCTCAAACACACCCCTCCCCCCCACACCAACCCTCCCCAACAACACAACCAAACCACCCCGCAAACAACCCCCAACCAGCCAACGCCACCCACCAACCCACAAACCCAAAAACATCAAAACTACCAACAACCCCACCCACCCCTGCCCCACCAACCCCACCCTGTCCTACCCCCACACACCCACAACCCCACAACTCACCCAAACCACACCCCCATCACAAAGACAACAAAACACACACCAACACCAACACCCACAACCGACACCCTATCCCCCCTCGCCTCCCAATCCACCCACCCCCCAAAAACCCACCACCCCCCCCAAAAAAAACACCAACCCATACCCAACAAACAAACACAAAGCAACCCCCACACCAGACCCCACAAACCAGCCACCCCTATATCCCCCCCCAAAGTCCCCACACCTCACCCACACAACACCCAAAAAACACCACACACCACAACAACCTACCCCTCAACAAACAACAACGACCCCCAAAAGCACAAAAAAACAACCCAAACAACAAAACACCCCACCAACACCCCAACCCCCCCCCCCACAACACCACAACACCAAAACCCACCCCCCACCAACCCACCCCAAACCCACCAACACTCCCAACCACCAAACACAAAATCACAACAAAAAAAAATCTAAACACACCCCCTACCAAACAACCCCCAAACAACAAAAGACAGAAAAAAACCAACAATAAAACAAAAAAAAAAAACACCCAAAAACCAAAAACAACAACCAAAACCCAACACAAAAACACACCCACACAAAACAACCCCAAAAACCCCCCACAACCCACACCAACCCCCCACCACACACACACCCACCAACCCACCACCATACCCCCCACCACAACACCCACACCACCAGACACCCACACAACTCTCAACACCTAATCAACACAACGATCCATCCTTCCACAAAAAAAATATAAAAGCAAATAAAAGATTGTAATATTAAAAATAACACAATAAATATATAAACATAAAATACGACACCTTCAACACTAATTTTTACTTTAATAAATAAAAATAAAAACAACTAATACAATCCCAAAACTATAAAATAAAAATAAAATCAATATAAACAATAAAAATTATAAAAAATAAACAATCCAATTCCCTAAATAACTAATAAAATAACAAACAATAACCAAAATCCAAACAAAACTAATCAACACAACAACCTGACAAAATCTGGACCAATATCGTGGTATCAACAAAATATTTTATAAATACAATCAAAAACAAACAAAATAAACAAAAAAAACCAAACTATAAAAAAAAACTAACTTCAAAAAAAAAATACCCTTACACAAAAAAAAAAATACCAAAAAAATACCACCCAACAAAAAAAACTAACACAATAGACATAAAACAACAAAATCTAAAATCAACATAAAAACAAAAAAACAATCAAACAAAATAAACAAACATAATCAAAAAAAATATACGAAACCTCCCTAAATCAATACCAATACTCATCTACCAAACCAAATACACTTATTACCTCATTACAGCTAGGTAAGATTAATATATTATTATAGAAAATAATTATTTTATATTTTATCATTAATAAAAAAAAAAATTATATAAATAAAACATTGGTAAAAAATCACAATACATACAATCAAATTATCAAACCCAAAAACTAACAATCAAAAAAACAACCAAAACCAGAAAAAAAAACACATACCAACACAAAAAAAAACCACACAAAAACCAACCAACAAAACCAAAACAAACAAACCAAAACAACAAAAACAAACCCAACCCCAACACCAAAAAACACAAAAAAACAACACACATAAACCAACAAAACACACAAACGAAAAAAAACAACAAAACCCAAACAACAAACCAAACCCGACAACACCCCCCCCGGAACCATCACAAAACCCCCCACCCCACCCCTAAAAAACACCAAGTACCCCAACTACCCAACCCTAAACACTCCCCTCACAACCCAACCCGCGACCGTCCAAAAACCCAACACACCCGAAACCCATACTCAAAATATCAACCACACCCCACCAACATCACTAAAAAAAAACACAGAAACTCAAACAAACACCAACCCCCCCACCCTCCCACCAACCCCCCCCACCAACCCGCCAACCCCACCCACCCCAACCCCCACCCCCCCCCCCTCCACCACCACTACACACAAAAAACCCTACCCACCCCACCCCAAACCCCCCCACCCCCAACCACAACCCCAACAACCCACCCCACCCACCCCCCCCCCCCCATCCACCCCACACTCCACCACGCACTTTCCGACCCGCCCTCTTCACCCCAGCCCACCAAAACCCCACAGCACTTCCCAGAGCCCCACACCGCCCCCCTAATAATCTATGTAGGTAAGTACAGACTCGGCTTGCTACGTCACAAGCTCACAAACCCCTGTGGCCAAGATCGAGTTCGTTAAGTGAACGCAAACTAGACAGAAGTTGAAACCCAAGAACCGCCCACTCTCTTTCTCTTTTCTATTTCGATTCGTGTATGTTATATGTTATGAAGTGAATACGGGATCCTACAGTAACATAGGTGAAACTTTCAACAAACACATAAATATCCCTAACAATAGCTACCAAGTTTCTTCTAGTATTTTCAAGCCCTTATATCATTATAGTGTTATAAGCCTTATGTGTAATAATGTTCATTGGCAAAAGGGATCAAAATAAGCAACAAACTTCCTAAAACCAATCATGCATAAGAATGTCAAGTCATCCCCATCAATACTATTAATTATCCTATTACGACAAAAGTTTCTCGCATTTCCATATTCATTTAACTCATTAAGTACTTCCCCATCATTTGACTCATCATTCGAATCAATAAAAGGAGAGACAAGGGGTGTATCAATAGATTCATTGTTAAACTCTAAGCATCCATATATAATACATCAGGTGGGTTCATAAAATCACTAAGTAGTTATTCAAGAGGGATGGTGGTATCACAAGTTTTCCATGGTCAATATACTCAAGACGAGAATAATAGCGGCTAAAATTACTCGGAGCTCATTGAGCTCTTGAAAAATCCTAGCACAAAGTTTGTTTGGTGGGGCAGGAATATATTGATTCGCGGTTTTCATAACGAAGAATGGAATAACCAAAAGGAAATTACAAAATAAACACATAAAGAAAAGATAGACTATGAGAAATCTAATATAAAGAAAATAAAAACCTCATTTGATAGGAATCTTGTGAGTAGACCTAAGCTAGATAGAATTCGAAACCTAAACTATTCCCCATCAGCGGCGCCAAAAACTTGATGTGCGAGTGATTGCAAACCGAAGTTCTACAACCCTCCTAGGCAGTGTACCTAACTTTCCGGATAAGAACCTATTGAAGGAAGATTTTAGTACTGTTCCAGTTTGGATTAAACTCAATGGTGTACCTGTTATGGCCTTCATCGAGGATGGCTTAAGTGCCATTGCTACTAAACTGGGTACTTCTCTCATGCTTGACTCTTATACATCTGATATGTGCATGCAATCTTGGGGTAGGTCAAGTTATGCTAGAGTTATGATTGAGCTTCGAGCCGATGTGGAGTTGAAAGATAACATTGTCGTGGTTTAAATTATAGTTTTTACCATCAATTACATATATAATTAATATTTTACCCTACTTGAAGTAAGTACATTATATTAATATTTTTCTTGAATGTCCAAATAATACATGATTAATCTCTACTAATATACTCATAACTAACAAACAATATTTATAATATTTTCCACCATTGTAAAACCCCTCACACTAAAAACATAAACCAATCACATCTCTATTCTTTTACCACACCCACTCCCTCTTATTCCAAAACAATCTTACACAATACCACCAAATCATACAAATCAATTAATAACATAATCCTCTGGAGAGATCCACTTTTTTAATAACAAATTTATTACCCTCGCAATTCTTCCTCTCCACACCTCACGCTCGCTCACTCTCCCAATAAAACATCCAATCTCGCACATAGTTTTTAACGCTAACGCTCACACAAACAACCAGTCTGCCACCTCTCTGCCCCATCAGCACTCCCCAAATACGCCTTACACGTATATTAATTTATTTTTAACTGTCTTTCACCACACTAGTTCACGTACCGCTCGCGCGAGCTCAGAGAATTTTATCTAAGAATTAAATATTCACCACCACTCCTAGACGGATATCATCTATGACAGACATTCCTAATTAAGTAACATTTCACTCACTCCTCTACCAATTACACGCGCTCACTCATTTAAACTTTATCTTATTATCTTGCTCTTTTAAACTTTACGCAGCCACGCATTTATAGTTAGAGAGAGTATCACTGTCCTCTCGCACGCTCCCCATACACGGTGCATTGGCCGCTCGCGATTTTTAATTAGTTTAGATATTAGCATTAATTTCCTCGCCCCCCATTCTCTAGTTGTTATAGCTTTAAGATCCCTACCGGTATTTACCACCTTCCGTTTCTCTCAGTTAAATTGCGTTTTGCATGTTGTGTGCGCGCTCCCACACCTCTCCGCCTGAAAACCCGAATTTTTTTGTGCAAATTTAGTTATGCGCGCACATTCATGTTCATAACGCGCATAAATTCTCGTTTATATCACCAACTTTGAGAGAGAAACGCGGCCGCTCTAAACACAAAACCAAATGCACACATAAGCGCTTGACTCATAATACAAAGAGGCACTCGCTTTATAAATCCACGCATGCATGTGTGCATGAAAGTGACACATGAGAGGGTCTTTCTCATGCACATTTTCTCAAGTTAGAAGATCATGTGTTACATACAAATTTTGAAACTTTACAATCGCAAGATAAGTTCCTCTCGCATTAAATGAACCATGATCACAAAAATATGGAACAATAATGGTCTTGTGCGCTATGTTGCGTCTCCGAATAAGCGATGTACACACACATCGCTGGTGTTGTTGGTCTGTGTGGTGCTCTCAAAACAAGCACCTTGACACATATGTCTATATTTTCCTATAAATACTTTACATTCTCACAACTAGGGTTTCATTTCTTATTTCATAGTCTCCAAAATTTGTTTTCTCTCCCTCTCTTGCTCTCCTAGCTCACGGTAAACAAACACCCTCTTAGGATTTTCATATCATTGATTTCTTGAATAATCCAAGCATTCTAGGTTCATTTCTAAGAACATCTAAGGTGGTTTGAAGTATTGGTTCTTTGGTTTAAAGGTTTCTCATCAAGATCTAAGTTAGGGTTTCAAGATTTGTTGTTGGCTTTTATAGATCTATTATTTTGGGGTATAGATCTTGTGGTTTCCCTACTTGTTCTTCATTCTTGTAAGTGTCTTGAACCTTTCTTGGTGGTTTACTTATGTTCTTCTTATATGTTCAAGATCCATGCATCCTTATGTTGTGTTTAAATTTTATAAGACTATAAAACAAGATTTCATAAATAATGATGCTACTTTGTTTCACTAGTTAAATATTATGTTCTTGGTGAGATGAGAGTTAAATGAGAGTTGCAACAATAGAAATGAAGGGATTAGGTTAGCTTTAGGTGTGGTTTTGTTATGGTTTAGTTGTGAATGGAGATTATGCTAGATTAGGCACTATTGTGAAGTTTGGGTGGATTTTGGTTGTGTTCTTGACAAAAAGTGCTTGCTAATACAAAATTGTTTTGGGGTTTTGGTCGACCTAAAAATGTGTTCATTAGGCGTAAAAGTAGTTTTTGGAGAGCTTGTTTCGAATAGATAGTTTTTCATATATTGCACACTAAAATCAAACTTAAAACGGCCAAGGTATAGCCAAATGAAACTTGAAACATTTTTCAGCTAAACCAAATGAATAGTTGCTGATGTGAATAGTAAAATAGGTTTTCGGACACTTTCAGACGTTTTTGGACTTTCTAAACACTAGCGAAACATATAGTAACACATACATATTGATCAATATCGTTTAAAGACGTCGTTAACATATTTTAGGAAAAGCGATAAGGTTACTAAAAATAGTAAGTTTGGTAAAAATTTAGCAGAACGGACATAGAAGTTAAGCGACTAAGGTTAGTTAGTGCATTTTGAGAATATGAAAACTTAATAAATATAGAGGAAGGTATTAATGTCTTGAAACTAAAAACTTTCCTAAAATAGAAACTTACTAAAAATAGTAATTTTTGGTTAAACGCCGAAACTTAATGAAAAACTATATGATTTTATTTCGTCATGATTTGATAATCAAACTAAAGCAAACACACATGGATGTATTTTGGTGATGAACATATTGTGCAATTCTTGGCATACTTTCCGTGTTTCTGAGATGCGTTATTATTCTAGGTCGCGGCTAGATTTCTATATCATCTTTTACTTGCGTGATTATCATTTGCTCATCTTGCTAAGGTGAGTTCATTGCCCCACGTTTTACTACTTTTACTTTACTATTTTTGGGTGAGAAACATTGCTTGTTTTTAAACTATGGACACAGTTACCTTACGTTTCCTTTTCCTGATTACATGTTGCCTAAATAGCGAATAGACCACTAATGCCCGAACTATCATGAACAGTCAGTTGCTTAGCCGATGGATTGGTTGAGTAAGCGTGAATGCTGTAAATAAATCTATTGGGACTAATTATCCCTATCCGGGTGAGTAGCGCTCACTACCCATGGGGCTCCCGATAAACGGATATATACCATGTCGGATTTCAGTAGGTGATCTTGGTCAGATACCTTTAGGGCAAAGTAATTCTATTTAGCATATAAAATTCTTCCTAATAAATTGAGCTTCGGTGTCATGAGCTTAGTGCAACAGTAGATTTCTTTTTATAGGAAGTTGTATCCCCTATAATTGTCACGTGCTTACTGAAACTTGTGGTCCACTCTTATATTAAATTCAAACCTATAAATTCACCAACTTTATGTTGACCGTTTTAACATGTTTTTCTCAGGTGCTTAGCTATGGATGTCTTTGCTTGCTTGTTGGGTGTTGCCTTGCATTGGACCGATTTTCAAGAATTATTATTATCTATGTTAACATCGTTGTCAAACTTTAAAACCTTTTATTCGCTTCCGCATATTATCGTTGGGCCTTGATGACATCAAATAACGTCTATTTTATAGCATCATTTATCCCACGATATTAACCCATTTTGTATAGTTATTGCAAAGAATTGTTACTTAATCGTTTATATTTGAGAATTGTAGTAATTATGGAGTAATTGGTGAAACTTAGCAAAAGGCGCGCATTCTGGAGCTTAAATGAAGATATTTTGAAGATTACTGTTCTAAAGACCAATACGCCGTATCCATCAAGGAAGATATGGCGTATCCGTGCCTGCACTCACCAAAGACCACAAAAGGAATGAAGATCAATACGCCGTATCCAGAGGACTCAATACGCCGTATTCAAGATATGGAATCAATATAATATTCTGGAAGATATCAAACGTGGTCCCTACTCCAAGAAATCCCCAATACGCCGTATCCAATACATGGATACGCCGTATCCAACCGACTTCTAGACCTTATAAATAGAAAACTCAAAAACGAGTTTTAAGTGTTCTAAATCATATTCTCGATACCTAAACCACAAAAGTTGTTTTTTAGAGGAGAAAAAGAGCAGAAGAGGTCGAGCAATGTATTCAATTCCATAAGAGACATTGTGTAATTCCATATACTTTTGTAATCATTCAGTTTTTGGTATCATTCTTTAACTCGGTTAGTTTACCTTGGCTAAATTATTACTCCTGTATTTATTATGATGTTTGAAGGCTAATACCTTCGGGTATTAGCCATTACTATGAAGATCTGAATGTTTAGTATTTGTTTATATCGATTTCTTGATTTATCGTTGAGTGCTTTTTTATGTTTATCAATTTATACTTGTTTACGCGCTTTTGTATGCGACTTATCATTCAACTGGATCTAGCAAAGTAGACCAAGCAGATCTAGAGTCCGAGATAGCTCTTCATATAGTAATTTATACATCTAGAATAATAGTTACACAAGTATTGTCCTTCTAAGTATGTGTCTAGGATATGTTTTGAGCTTAACTAGTTAATTAGATATTGCCGATGGTTTATTGATCGTGTTGACTAACAGGTGACCTAGATAATTCAACAAATAACGTTCTGATTCCATTAGATAGTTGGACAAGTGGACTACTAGTGTATAGATTGCCATTAAGCGGTAAGTGAGTAAAGTCTCTATGAGCTAGGGTTTAATAAGATCACCATTGCTTTAATCCCTATGATAGATTATAATAAGAAAAAATGGATGCTTTATGCGGATTCTATTATTGTGAAAGAATTAACGTATCTAGGTCTTAGAATGATGTAACACCTATGTCTTAAGAATGATATGCCACATCGACAAAAGAAATCATTGCACTTAATAAATACACCAACGTTCTAATCAGATTAATAATGGTTAATACAATTCTCTTATATAAGGTTCGACCGCTCTTTTATCTTTTATCTATTAGCTTGCGTGGGTAACAGTGTCTTAAATTGATTGTAGTCACCAACCAAACCGTGCCAGTCTCTCAGGCTAAAAAAACCCCTTTTCCCATTAGAATTAGGATTTAGATTGACATATGTTCAACATAGGATTATAATAGAATTAACATAGATTAGATAACCAAGATATTAATTAAATTGATAGATTTAACCTCGCTCTCAGTGATCGACACCCTACTTACCACGAAACTACTACCGATCGGGTACACTGCCCGTTAAAGTGTTGTTTTTGGTTAAGTCGGCAAAATATAAATATAAACTTGAAACAATAAAATATACACCACATAACGACACATCAAGTTTTTGGCGCCGCTGCTGGGGAGTGAAAATTAATCTTGATTTTTATTTTGATATTTTGGTTTTTAACATTAGATTAGATCTAACCCTTAGGATTAGTCTAATCTAGATTAGTGTATATTCTTGTATATTCTGTATATTTTGTATATTTGTCTTTAATTGTTTGCTTGTATATATTTGTATGTTTAATTGTTTGCATATTTAATTGTTTTTCTTGAATACACTGTTCTGGTATCCACTTCCACTGGATACGGCGTATCCAGTTCTCTGTCCAATACAGCGTATTCATCCCAACAGATTAATACGGCGTATCCATTTTCGTTAGATACAGCGTATTGATCATCTGATAAAATTCTTGGAACTTTTAAGCCAAATTTTTTTAATACCTTTCTCTCGCTGGTTCTACTGATAATTTTCTAGGTATTTTTCAGTAAGAATGACAAAGGTTATCAAAGGAGAGTTTGAGAAAATTAAGGATATTAAGGTCGAAGATAATTCGCTTGCTTGCGATTCACCACTTGAAGTTTTCAACTGTGAAGTCAGTCGATTAAGCAAAATGGATGACGATTTATTCACATATGAAGTTAAAATTGCTAACATCCCATGTGACTTAAGAGTAGATGATGATTCGAAGCATGAAGCTGATGATATGGGATTTAATCTGTCTGATATTGCATTTACTGAATGGTTGGGATCAAAGTTTTTCAACTACAAAACAATGGATCATTATACTATGAAAGCATTATGGATTTACGGATCAGAGGAGATGATGAGGTAGAGCTCACTGATGAAGAATTTTCTGATAATGAAGATGAAATTGCTGAAGTCTTTAGAATCGACACTAATATATTTGACTACGAGACACCTATCTATTCAGCATTCAACGAATTTTATTATCTTCTAAAGGTAGATCCGGACTTACTTACAAAGGATATTATGGGGTTTAAAACCTATGATGATTACAAAGACGAATGGATCTACGAATGAAATAAGGATGTACCATGGGTTGATGAGAAACCATGGGGTTTGGACAGGATCGAAGCCAGTCATACATACTTGCAAGCCTTTCAATTATAAAACTGAGTGTTCAGAATGGCCAACATGTAGTTGGATGAATGATGGATACTGTAATGGAGGAAACTTAGCTTGAACATTTATTCTTAAAAATCAACTCCATTATCAAGATTATGAGTGGTACAAAGCTTTGGAAGATAGTGAGCTTAAAGATGAAGCGTTAAGAAACAAGGTTATCATGGAAGGATTTATCAAAGATGATGATGATGAGTCAAGTTATGAACGAATGAGACGATGGGACATATATACAAACTATGATGATACTTTTAAGACAAATCATGATGATAATGAAAGAGAAGAATTATGTGAAGTTCATGAGCCACCGGTATGCACGATACAAAGATTTAAGATGATCAAGTATTCATTTGGACAAGGCAAAGAATATGTTGCTATTAAAGAAGATGAATACGATGATTTAGCAAGAACAAGCAATAATGCATGCCATATGTATCAAGAAATCTTTCGTATGATGGACGAAGGATAGATTGTAACTAGAGTTGAGTAAAAGGAAGCTGAAGAAAAGTATAACTTAAAGACTTCGCTGTAAACAAAAGTGCTTCCCGGAAGACAACCCGGAATGTTATTTAATTTTGTTATCGAGTCTGTCTTCCCAGACTTCAATACGGCGTATCCGTTCCACCCCATATGGCGTATTGATTGTCTGGATGTTATCAGTCTTTACTTTTTATGCACTTTAAAAACATTATTGTCAGTTCTGGCAATACACCGTATTCAATTATTTGATACGCCGTATCCACTAACTGACCCGTATTTAGTTTGTTTTAGTTTAGTTTAAATTCACAGTAGGTACCAAGATAGGAATGCACATGTTTTTCCTGTATTTTACGCAGAACCTCGTGAAGGAAATATCGACGAATATTGGTGGAGAATTTACGAATTTGGAAATCTTGAAGTGTTGGAGTCTTCAAACCTCAAGACGGCTGTTCAACACAAAATCTTGCTCATAAACGCAACATGGAGAATCTACCGAGCAAAAATCAGGGGAGTTTCTCATTCTAATTCTTTTTAAATTCCCGTATTTAATGTTTTATATATACAACGAGGACGTTGTATAATTCAAGTGGGGGGGTGGAATTAGAATGATCACTTGTCTAAATTTTCATAATAAAATGCTTAAATTATGCTCAAATTTAAAATTTTTTCAAGCATACTTTTGTGAAATTACTTGTTACATAACCCGCACACAATAACCCTTGTTAGATATTGTGAGGATTTAACCTTTCCGTTTCCAAATGTTTACCCAAAATCCACAAAATATGAGTGTGCCGGTGATGTTGTAGACTTTAGAACTTGGCTTGGTATATCTATTCGAGACCACAATAATGAGTATTATGGATTTAATTGGAGTAACTTGTTTAAATTGGTAAATATTAGGATTACAATCAAATCGCCTATACATGTTTGTTTATTAACTAACTACACCGGTTAGTTAACCTCCCGTTAAACCCTCCCACTCTCATCTTTAGAGTGATGGAATGTATATTAGTAGTCAAAGCTCATGTGATTTTACTACTGTCACAATTATTGGTGAAACCGAAGAACGAAGAAATTACCGAAGGAATTATCCGGAATTATTATGATGGTGAAGATGGTGAAACTACACCGAGATTTGAAGAATAGTTAGCAAAAAAATGGAAAAAATGAGGAAAAAAATACATAAAAAAGAGAGAAAGAAAGTTTAGAGATAATCGTTTCGCAAAAAGCATTACCGAAGGAATTATACGAATGATCGATTATTCGTTGATACGTCTAAAAATCAACGATGT
>BQNB010134656.1:0-18281 GCA_026074375.1 Tanacetum coccineum | reverse complement strand
AATTCTCGATAGTCGATGCACATCTGGAATGATCCGTCCTTCTTTTTGACAAATAAGACCGGAGCTCCTCAAGGTGAGGAACTAGGTCTTATAAAGCCCTTGTTGGATAGCTCTTGTAGTTGCTCCGACAACTCTTTCATTTTGGAAAGAGCCAATCGATAAGGTGCTCGTGGTACAAGTGCAGCACCAGGTATCAAATCGATCTAGAATTCCACTTGTCGAGTCGATGGAAGACCCGACAAATCTTTAGGAAATACCTCAGGAAAATCTCGAACGATTGGTACGTCCTTAAGTCGCCTTTCCTCAGATTTGCCTTCAGTTCCCTTTGTAGTAACATGTGCCAAAAAGACATGATGTCCTTTTAGCATGTACTTCTGTGTTTTAGTGTACGAGATAATGTTTAAACAGGTCTCGCTTCCCCAAATGCTTCCGTTACCATAGACAATTAAGGTTTCATTTCCCTAGGGAATACGAACGACCTTCTCGGCACAATCAATGACAGCATGATACTTTGCCAACCAATCCATACCAATTATGATGTCGAAGCTACCAAGTTCTATGGGCATTAAGTTAATGTTGAATGGATGATCTAAGAAGTTTAATGTACAACCCCGAATGAAGTGTTTATCTCAATTATTTTCCCGTCATGGTCTAATATAGTTGGTGTGATATCAATTTGGGAGTTAAATGTAACAGATACAAAACTCCTATCGATACCAGTATCAAATAGGATAGAAGCATAGCGGTTGTTTAGAAGGAACGTACCCGTAACGACGTTAGAGTCCGGGTTTGTTCCCGCATTGCCTACCACGTACACTTTCGCTGGGGCATTACCATTCCCACCTTGATTACCACGGTTTTTATTCTTCAACTTCGGATAGTCTCTCTTGAAATACCCCTAAACACCACACTCATAGCAAGTGCCAGCATTCTGAGTTGTTCCAGAGTTCCCTCGATTGTTATTATTACCATTGGGACCAGAACTTCTACAGTCACGAGCTAGATGGCCAATCTTCTTGCATTTATTACACCTGGTAGCACATGGCCCTTTGTGGTGATAGTTGCATTTTGTACACAAGGGCAATGATCCTGTGTACTCCCTATTTTCACCAGGCCCAGCAGTGTAAGCCCTCCTAGTGTCCTGCCTCTTGTTTTGTTGTTGGTGTCCCCGATTGTTTCCAGCATTAAACTCTAACTTTCTCTTCTACTCAGCTCATCTTTCAGTAATAGTGAGGACTTTTTGATCCATCTGATCGTTAGCAAACTCAATTGCTTTCTCCATCGTCTTGGGTTGATATGACATTACATTCCCCCGAATCATATCAGGAAGTCTACCAACATATTTCTCAACTTCATATGATTCCTCGTGGAACATCCTTCCACACATTAGTATAAGCTCTTGAAAATGCATAGTGTAACTCGCGACATCAGTACCTTTTACTTTTAGGTTTAAATTTCCAACTTCTTGATTTTACCCCTTGGGCAGTATTTGACTGTCATCATCTTCTTTAGTGCCTTCCAGTCCATAGAATAAGCAACATCTTGAGTAACAGTCTTCTTGTAGGAGTTCCACCATGTCAGGGCATTTCCAAAGAAAGTGCAAGTAGCAAACTTAACTTGGTTCTCCACAGCACAGTTGCTGATATGGAACACTGATTCCATCTTCTCGAACCATTGTGACAACATAACCACTCATTTGGTACCCTTAAAAGAAATGGGCTCGCAATTTAGAAAATCCTTTTATGTACACTCACGCGGAGTGCGTACAGTTCCTCTAATTCTAGTGTTAGAATTATGGCTTCCGTCGCCCTGACCATTAGTGCTATTTCAAAGAGTTTCATGATTAGAAAGTGTCGTAGACACTATTACTTCGATTATCTGTTCAACAGTAGCAGTTGTCACAGGGGTAGTAGCCGTAGCAGCAACAGCCCTTGCAGTAGCAGCAGCAGCCCTTGCAGTAGCAGAGGATCTCCTTGGTGGCATATTGTTCTAAATCACAACAATATAAAACACGTGAGTTTTTCATAAACATCACAACATGACATTGGTACAACATATATATAACAAGATCACATCACACAGTGATTATATATAACATGACTGGGATCGCAACACATAACAGAATTGAGATTGACATAACATAATCCAACACATTATATATATAACAAGATCACATCACACAGTGATTATATAACATGACTGGGATCACAACTCATAACAGTTATAAGATCAACATGACATAATACAACACATCATATATAACTAGAAAACATACATGATTGTCTTATACAAGAAATGAAAATACAAGTCTTACTGCCATGCTAGCTAGGCATAAAACCCATAATACTTAGCCGGCTAACATAATGATAGCTATGAATACGACATTAGAAGTGTAAATCTAGGCAGAACTACCAGCGCCCTCGCGATCATCTACATGAGTCTGATCTCTAGCCTGAAGTGCCTGAATCTGTCCTAGAGCCGCTGACAGCTGTCCTTGCAGTGATGAAACCTATGCAATCAATGACGTCGTCAAAGACTCTTGTGAAGCGATACCGTAATCCTGCATCTGGGTATGAGTCCTATATGCTTGCAGTTCATAGTGAACTGCCAAACTCAACCCAACAGAATATGCCCAAGCCTCTCGGGAAACGAGGGCCTCCTGATCCAACAATCGTGCAGTCTTATAGTGAAACTGTCTATCCTCAACCAATCCATCAACTCTCTGAAATAACTAAGACTGCCTATCCTGAGTATCCTCTATCACAACATAAATATCCTGTGTGTCCTGCTCTGAACCGCAGAAGCTCAGTCACTCTAGCAATTGACCCCCATTCGAGGGTCGTCCATGCTGACCCAATCCTCATAGCCTCTTCGGGTCTAAACCCAAACAGCCCTAATGCAGAGCCGACCTCCTCGGCTCTTTGACGTCTGATCTCGGCATCCATAGTGCCTGTAAACCCATAATCCGCTCTATGACCTCCAGTAGGTCTAAGAGCAGCAGTCGAACTCTCCCCCACCTTATACCTCGATATGGGAGAAGTCAGACATAACCTCTTATGAGGTGGTAACTCGGCCTCAAAAATGTTCTCCCTACGATCGACTGGTGGTGGTATGAATAGTGAGGCTAGTAGTGGTGGTAGTGGTGATAATGTAACGGTATGATGTGGTACAGGTGGTGGTAAATGTAGTGATGATGGTGGAGGTGGTAGTGGTGGTGAGGGAATCTGAGGTAGTGGAGGTGACCAAGGTGATAGTGGAGATGGTGGTGGTGATGGTGGTGTAGGTGCGGCAACATACTCAGCAATGCGTGCCTCCATGGATGGTGACATAGGTGGCTCAAGTCTGACAGTCTTCTGTGCCCTACGGAGACGTGTCTGAGAAAAAGGGACCTTAGTTTGAGGTGATCTGGGTGTAGGTGCAGACTCATCAGTCTCAAATGCCTCTGTATCCCTAGCTGAGGGAACATGGTCAGCAACATGTACAGTAGAAGAGTCGGTCGGAGCTAAGTGCTCCTCCTCCTCCTCGTCATCATCCTCATCCTCAAAGGGCTCCTCATCCTCATCATCAGTATCATCATCATCATCGTCGTCATCGAAGGGCTCATCATCACCATCCCCTCCATTAGCAGGATAGTCAGCATGATCCTCCTCGGGGTCCTCCTCTGGATCCTCATCTGGATCGGAGTCTGCCACGTAGCCTGGTGACAAGGCGGTAAGTGAGGCATCAGCAGGTAGAGGCTGGTCCTCCAAGGGTGCCTCAACAAATATGACCACAAATACTCGGGTATTCAGCTCAGGTACGTATGGTTAGGGGGGGGGGGTGCCCCATCTACTGTGAAGGTGGGAGCTCAGAACCAGGGCACATAAATGGGAACGGTGGTGCTTCAGTCCGGCACATAGATCCGAAATGGCGGGCTTAGGTCATCGTACATAATCATAGAACCAAAAAACAAGATTAACAAGCATTAAACAAATCTTAATAAGAAAACATGGTAATAATAAATACATAAATATAGCTTATTAAAAAATCCATACCACCCCCAGCTGCATGGGGAGTCCATCGTATCCGTATTAACGCTGACTCATGGAAAAGAAACTTCATTAGACAGCTCGCTCATCACTCCCCAGAAGGACTTCCCATGGCCTCGGAATCAGTGTAGACAATGAGTCGGATTTCTGAAGGAAGAAGAAGACAATGACAGGGAACTATACCACTCAAATAAGAGTTTACATATGATCGGGATCTGATATTTGATGATTAACAAAACTACATATGCTTATTATGAAAGATAAATGAAACCAAAAGACTAAAATATTGATATTGACTTTGACTAAAACATTAATGTGGATTGGAAGTATACAATAAATCAACATTAATAGATATGTTGGACTTTGACCAAAAACATTAATTATGATTGGAATTACAAAATCAAAATCTTAATGAAATGATTTGACTAAGTTTTCTTGAAAACCCTATCCTCTCTAGTATATAAAAAAGGTAGGGTGAATAGTTTTGATTATCCACTCATATTGAGACTTCTTAAGTGAAAGTCTAATAGCAAAGTTGTGTCATGTAATAGTAATAATAGCAAGATGATCATGAATCATCTACTGTGCTTATTAGTTTATTAGTAGTCTTATGAAAAAAAACCTTGTTCAAACAATCGATTGTGTTCTTAATATTTCCGCTGCGTGTTAGTTAATCTTGTTAGTATATCCTAGATGGCTAGAATCGTGGTTTATCAATTGGTATCAGACGGCTGCCTTGATATCTAGATTTACAAGGTATTATTAATTTGTTTTTGGATTGATTTGGATCTCGGATAATGAAGAAATTATGCTCGATTTGGGATTATTATGAGAAGTTGGATTATTGCTTATTTGATGTTGTAGTTGAGTTCACAATGCTGTTTATCATACCTTTTAGAAGGAGGTAACTTGTTCGTGCTTACAATGGTGTGACGAAGACTTGACAAATCTAGCAAAGGTGTGTGATCTATAAACTTAGGGTGCTTAATGCTCACATTTGCTATCACTTGAAGGAGTTACGTTGTTGTGCTCAGTGTCTCATATAGTTGAGGATTTTGTTAATCATTGTTAGTATATCCTAGATGGCTAGATCGTGGTTTATCACATTAGTACATATATAAGACCAATAATAATTTACTTAATATATTATAAACACGTATGTGAACCATGTAGCATCTAGTATACTCAACTAATGCAACAAGTAATGTATAAGTGAATGTCCCATGAAAATCCCTTTGTATGATGCAAATGTTTTGAAAACTGGTTTATAAGCCCAAGTAAAACATTTGACTGTTCTCTATAACCTTGCTCTAGATACCAATCGGTAACCCCCCAAATAGGGTCGCAGCGAATAATGGAGTCCAGACGTAAACTTCAAGATCAACAGCACAAGATAGGAGAATGACCACTAAAAGAAGTCGTTTAAAATGCGATACATGTGGATTTATTGAAATTGTTTAAACAAAGCGCAAAAAAAAAACGGCTTAAAATTGTTCAACATTTGAATAACAAATGATTTTAGAATCATAATAATTATCCCAAATGTAATGCCCAAATCTTTAATGCATGACTCCCCAAAAGACTATTCCCAATGTATCCTTAGCACCTCGTGCCTCATTGACCTGAGAAAACATGCTTCAAAATGTCAACATAAAATTGGTGAATTCATAGGTTTATGTAAATATAATGTAGGACCGTAAGATTTCCAAGTGTATGATAATGCAACAGATGCAAACATCACAATGTGTAATTACGTTTCTCTAAGCTCATGACACCTGATTGGTGAAATTTACACTGTATATATAATATAATATATAATAAAATATAATATATATATATATATAAGTCTAAAAATCAACAAGATCAATCATACCGAGAAGTAGTATAGAGTTCCCCGGTCCCGTTTACCACCAACGAGCTGGAACTGGAGAATTCGATACAGTCCGAAATTTTGAGTTGAAGGAAGAAATTGGATTTGAAGAGTGGAAAATACAAATTATAAACAATAATCAAACAAAAACGTTTAGAGAAAAACCCTAAAAATTACGAAATTAAACTAAAACGAGAGCACCGAATCCCGAACAAAAAGGGGAAAAACCTAAAATCTTAAAAAAACCCTACCGAAAAATTTTCACTTCTAAACACTCTAGGATCAAAATAACTAAGAATGCAAAAGACTATACCGAAAACGAGTTCGACTGACCCCAAAAAACGAGTCAAGACAAAAAACCGCAACCTGGACCGTTCTTTAAAAAAGAAGAAAGTTGAAAAAAATTACCCTACAAATTTTTTTAATATTTTTCCAACAAACTATATGACAAAAGATAATTTTGTAAAAAAGAAAAATATTTTTTTTATAATTTTGTAATTTTTTTATGAATTAGAATAAACTTTAACGAAATTAAATTAATAAAAAATATTAAATGATTACTAAAAAATTCCTGAAAATTTTTTCTAAAAATACTAGACACTATGACCATCCTCCGAAAAATAAGAAACAAGAAACAACTAAGAAAAGAAAATAAGGCCCGAAAATAGCTTACACAGCTTATTAAGCTTATAAGCCAAACCACTATAAGTTTTTCAATAAGCCAGAGTCGTTAACGAAAAAGCCCCAAGGACGCAGTGTAAGTGTGTGTGTAAAAGGGGATCGTATCGCTTGGTCCCCGGGTTTCGAGTCTTGCGCACTCGGGCCAAGTGTCCTTTCCCCTTTTTTTTGTCGAAAACTCAAAGAAGCCAAATTGTTAAGCTCGTAGCTTACCAACATTGTCTTCTACAACTTTTGCTGAAAGCTGCAATAAGCTTAAAAAAAATAAGCTAAATGTGGCAGAATGGCTTAAAATGGCTTAAAGCTAGAAAAGTTAAGACTTCTTGGCTTTGTGGTCGTTTCAAGCTAGGACTTGGACTAAATAAGCAAAAGGTGAGCTAAACACCCTAGAAAAGCCATAAAAGCTAAGACCTTAAGTAAAATAAGCTGAGAGAAGCTTAAGATGACAGGAAAGGCTCTAAAAGCAAAAGGGCTTAAAAGCTTAAGTCATTTGGGACAAATAAGCTAGGAAAGAGGAATAAGCAAACTAACTATCTAATTTTAACCTAAAAAGCTATTGAGAGCTAAAATGAGCTAATTTCATAAGCTAAATAAGCCTAAAATGAAAAATAAGGCCAGCCTAAGCCTAATCATATTCAAAAAACATCAAATGGCCGAATTTGGCCTAAAAAATTAATCCAACATAACAACTTCCTTAAAAGCTTTAAACTTAAGAGCTTATACAAGGGTTATAAGCTCTCTACAATAGGACCCAAGAAGTCTTGGGCCGTTAGAAACAAAAGCGACTCAGAAGGAGGGGCTTTAAAGTCTCCCCTTTTGCACCAGGGAGCTTTAAGGCTAGCCTCAAGGCTATTAGACAGCTTAAAAAAAGCTGTCAAAAAAGCTCTAAAACATTAAGTTAAGCTAAAACAGATGGGATTCCCACTAGCTTATGGACTTAGCCCCAATTTTCAGCCTCTAAACAATCATTTTAGCTTGCTTATTTTTGATGGGTCGGAAAAAGGCTTTTGTCTTTTTCCAACTGACAAAAAGAGCCTTGGGAGCTTTGACCCACAAAGTCAAAAGACCCAAAGGTTTTGACTGAGGGATTTAACCACACAGGGTTTAAAAACACAAAACACACCTTCTTTGGCACTATGGACTCACAACAACCCAAGTGCGTTAATCAAGAAAGGCACATGTGGCCCTTTTAAAAAATTTTCCAATCGTAAACAAAATGTTTTGAAAATCTTAAAAAGACAATGTAACCTCAAAGACTTTTTGAACACTTAAAAAGAGCTTAAAAGATTAATCTACCAATCACTTAAACTACCTCTACCCTGGACACAATACCATTTTGACCCACTTTTAAATGTTTACCCAAACACCCAAAAGTCCCCTTAACTTAAGCTGTCAAATTAATTTTTATCTAAAATCTATTTTTAAAGCTTAAACTGACAAAACCTTATATCTACTCCATTTTATACTAACCTATTTGAACTATTTAAACACTAAAAGTCCTAGCTTATTAAGAAAAATAAGCTAGTTTCTCAGCTAGCAACTTATACTATTTTGACAGAATTAAAGTAGAAATGAAACTAAATGAATGTTAACTAACACTAGCTCAAACTTTTGCATATCTAAATTAACTAAACTAATTTGACAAGAATAAAGCACATGGAAAATTAAAGTAATAAGCTAAATGCATAAGCTGAGATGATGTTAATGAATAAGAAACCTGAGATTTTGTAGTCTCAGAACCAAGCCACTCTATCAATGAGTGCTTAAAAATCTAGACCTAATGGCACCTGCTCTAACTTGAGCTATAAAGCTCCAAAAAGCTAATTTACTTATTACTACCTCCTTTAGTCTACCAAAGTGCATCGACAAATGACTCAAAGTATCAAGCTTCATATAAAATGAACAAAATAAATTAATGACTGGCTTTTGACAAATTTTGACTGAATTCGAGCTTATGAACAAGAATAAGCTCAAATGAGCTTATTGAGAGCTTATGAAGTAAAGACAGCTTAAATTTTCATTAAAACTGAGAATTACAAGTACATAAAAGAAAGTAGCTTAAAGACAATTAAACTATTTTAAAAAAACTACATAAAGAACTACTTGGCTGCCACAATGGCTTTACAAAGCCTTTTATAGGAAAATTCGACTAGGTCTTGACTTTCTTGACTTCTCTTTTCTCTCTTGCTGTTGTGCTTGTTTGTAGACACACAAACACAGGTGTGTTTGTTTTGTGAGAGTGTTCACAACCTCCAATCTTGGCCCTTCAATTCTTCAAAAATCAATCTTGGTCATTGATTTGTGCTCGTTTCTTGTGAGATTGCCAGCTTGGCAAACTTTATTGGGTGTGGTGGTAGTGGAGGAGGGGAGGAGGGTTTGTCCATGGGAGAATTGAGGTTACAGGGTAATAGGTTTGAGGCGAACCCGTGACCTGGTTTTGGGGGGGAAAAAAGAGCGGAAAATGTGGGGGAGGGGGAGGAGGTTATAAAAGATAGGGGTGCTAGCACAAGTTAGCCCGTCTTGGCAAAAATCCCCTCCAAAGATAGTGTTTTATTCACCGTACGTCCTTGTGGTTATATAACATTTGGGACATGGCAAAACAAGTCCCCAAGAGTTTATATGTTTAATTGCAATAAGTATAAAATTATAAACTAACCTCGGTGGTAAACAATTTTAATGGACTTGCCAGCTTGGCCCTTGTGTGAACTTGCATTTATGCAGTTTGGCCCCTCTCTCTTTTCTCCTTCTTTTCTTCTTAAAATACAAGTTTAATAAAAGGGATTTACAATTTCAGTCCCTAAACTGATATTTCTTTGTCTTTTTGGACCTCGAGGGTTGACTTGGGTTGGACTTTGACTTTTACCAGTTTGACATTTTCCATGTTGACTTTTGACTTGATCGACATTCGGCTTCGATTTGGCTTTGTCTTTCACAGTCTTTTCCATTCCGAGTCCGGTTTTGTCGTTTTGGCTTTGTTTTTCGTCCTTTTCTTAGTTATCCGTTCCTGCACAATACAATTAGCAAAACAAGCAAATATTTGGCATTTTAAGTCCGTTTTTGGTTATTTTAGCTCGTTTTTAAAGGTAAAAGGTATGTGTAATTAAGCACATACCAAAATACCCCCCAATAAAAAAAACCCCCAAAAGGTATTGCCTGTCCTCGACGGCAATGTTATGCAGTAAACAATTTAACGAAAAAACTAAGAATCTCAAACTCCCCTCGACCTATTAACTTTGAAAAGTAGCAAAGTGTCGTCAAGGGAAACTAAAGAATCAAAACTTCGACAAGTCCCGTTTTCACCACTTTTTATTTGTACACTAACTATCCCTAATATTTTTGGATTTTCCTTTTTTTTTCTTTTCTCGACTTCCTGTTTGACTTCCTTTATTATATCAACATTGGGATCATAGAATGAGAAAAAAAAGAAACGCCAAGAATAATCTACGGATGTCCTGACGGATAAATCCATCGCCCGATTTTTCACTAGCTCCAAACCAAACAATTAAACAAGATCATTTGTCAACATATAAAGTCTAAATCTAAGCACACATACTATACTTGTGAACGTTTAATCCAACAGAATGTATGATTTAAAATGTGTGTGCTCATTTCAACTCAACAATAAATCTAACTTATGTCCATAAGTCGTGAGTTCAAGATGAATCATGACTCAAAGCAACACTTATTAGACCTTTAACTTATTTTTGAAGAACGAGAATTTTAACTGTAGAACATTTTTCAACATCTTTATCATTATAATCATAATTTTTTAAAGCTAGGAATGCTTTTGCTCTAGTTTGCACACCTACCAGGCCTTGGCGCTCCCTATTATTTATCACAACCAACACCGATGTTCTTAGTTTTAAAAAAAATAAAGGTTGTGGAGTGTGAGGATCCCACCAAAACCCACCCCGTTGCTAAGCGTAGTGGGAAAAATCACAACAACATATACCTTCTTCCTGATATGGCCAAGGAAAGTGGTCCTTAGTTTTGAACCCTTACCGAGACTCGCTTGCGTTTCGGGATATAATTTGTAGCCTGGTGAGATATCACAACACACCAAATCCTTAGAACAAAGATGTCTTAGTTGAACCCACCCCACCATCGTGGTTAGCGGAGTAGGGATCATCACGGACACATCTTTTACTTGCTCCATATAGATCAAATGTTCATGATGCATCATTGGCATAATTTCAATATTCATCATTTTTGCATTCATACTTCATCATGCTTCTTTGGCATTTTAACTTCGAATTCTTTAGAACAGAAAAATCTCGCTTTAAAGAACAAGTTACAAATATTAAAGCTTTTCTAAAAACATTGATTGACTTAGTTTGAACTGAATTGAGCACGTATGATTAGGCGGATAGAAGTTAATGGAGAAAAAGCCACAATTTACTCATATAAGTTTTTGTCAGCACATAAACTTATATTTAACCTCTATCACTTCTTTTTCTTCACCTTTAAAATTCAAGCATTCGAATTCGTCGAAAGCTTAGCCTACAAGCGGTAAAGTTGAGGAACTAGCTAGGCTCCAACAACGCCGAATCGAGTCAAAAATTATTCTCATTCTCCCCATTAGGAAAGTCCAAAACGTGACGAAAACACTTATTTATTTTAAAATTTATAAAAATTTTTCAATTTTTTGGTATTTTAGAAAAATTTGGTGTAAAAACGGGATTAGCGTGATAACAACGACTGCAGGCAAAAATCAAATCGAAGATCCCCCCATACTGAACTAAACATCGTCCCGATGTTTCAAAGGGGGTTCCTACGTAGAAAACTAAGGCCGGTTTAATAAGTGTTGCCAAAAGAACAACGTTCGTCGATTAGATTTGGATACTGGATTCCCAAAATGTAGCTGAGGATGTGAAACTCATAGTGATACTGCAAACACTAGAGTCCTCACAATCCGGGAATCCTGGACATACAACACAAAGCACACAAAACAATGGACAAAAATAACGGGTAATGGAAAATGTCAACCTTCTCACACGAACAAAAACACTTATTTATTACTACTACGGATAAGCATAGGGTGCCTCCCACGAACGCTTGTTTAGGTCCCGACGCTATGACCCCTCCCCCAAATTTATTATTGTTCATGGAATGATTCGTGGATTATATAACACACTTATATACACCCTAATACAGATCTGACCGAATGCCCTTGACCAAGGCAAAAGGTCAAATTCCACAAAAGGGAGAAGATACACATGTAAGAATCAATAATAAAAAGATTCCGAGAAAGATATACCGGGTCGTATGTCCCAACGAGGCTGCAGAAAGAAAATTATCTCCTGGATTGAAGATAAATTTGCCTGATGGATGAATATATGAATGAACCACTGATGATAAATTACAACTAAAATATTGAAATAAAATCTAATTTAAATCACGAGAAACAAATATAAGGAAGATATGATCTTAAAAACTACGGGAAACAAAATTAGTTGTAAGGAAATCCTAAAATTAAAATCTAAATTAAAATAACGGGAGCAAAATAATGTAACGGGAAACCTAAATTAAAAATTAAGAAAAATAAATCTAAATAAAATAAAAAAATCAAAATAAAATTCTAATTAACTTAACTTAAAAATAAAGAAAACTAAACTAAAACGGAGTCGGTTGGAATGTAAAAACGAAAAGAAACGGTAAAAACGCACCCGTAAAAACGGTTCTAAAACTAAATTTAATAAAAATAAGCCTACACTAAATTTTAGTATTTTTCCTAGACACTAAAATGACAAAAGAAAATTTTGTCAAAAAATGAAATATATTTGTTTTTATTAATTTTGGATTTTTTATGAATTTTTAAAGATTAAAAACTAATTAAAACTAAGTAAATAGAAAAAGACAAAAATTAAAAGTTATAAAAATTCTAAAAAAAATAAAATTAAATAAAGAAAAAGTTAACAATTCTAAAAATATGAAAATGCCCAAATTTTAAAAACATGTTATAATTAAAGTAAATTAAACTAATTAAATTAAACCCCTAAATTAATTAATGTAATAGAACTAAAGTTAACCTATGACTAACAGTGAAAAGGACACACATAGACAAACGTGTAACAGGCTAACTAAACTCACTAGGGACTAACAATGTAACTATAAAACAAAATTGCACAAATGGTCCCCTGAAGCACAACCCCATTACAAATCAAGTCCTAAGTGCTTATTAGCTAAAAGCTATAAAAGAAAACTTGTTAAGGGGCTTGAGCTTATCATTTTTTATAAAAGGACTAAAGGCTGAAACCCACTAAATAAGCCAAAAATATAAGCTGAAAATCACAGCAGCTTAATGAGCCTTAATGGCTTTTTTTCTCTTTTCTTTTTGGGATTTTAAGCTACAAAATAAGCTAAGACTATGGGAATAAGCTAATAAGGCCAAGGGAGTCCTAATAAAGCTATGGTTACCTAAAATAAGCCCTAAGATAAGCTGGAAATGAAATAAGCTACACTAACAGTTTTATAAAAAAAAGGCAAAAAAGGTGGACTTTAAGGCTATATTAAGCTATTTAAATAAGCTAACTAGTTGAAATAAGCTGCTAAACCTAATAATGATACCTATAATCTATATTAAGAAACAATAAAATTCTATGGCTATATTTAAAATAAGCTAGAAAAAAGGCTTTAAACCCTGGTGGCTCAGCACCAGGGAGGTTTATGCAGTAAGCTTAAGGGCATTTTTGCTTATATTAATAAGCACACAATGCTTTTTAAACCAATACCACGCCCAAACAGAATTACAAGGGTGTAAATTAATCATATTTTCAAATATGTTTAGTATGGTGGACATTTATCACTGCTGGAATTAAGCTAAATTAAGGGTTTTCAAATAAAGTGGAGACTAAAAACTTGGCATTTTGACATTAAAGGTCAAAGTGAAACAAGGCTTTAAAAGGAACTTTAGACACCAAATTTGACCTAGAACATACTATAAAAGCTACATAAGATGGCTTAAACCAAAAAGCTATAACAAGCTTTTTTTTACTTGACAGATTTGGAAAGGGAATTTGAAAAATGTAAAACTGAGCTTAAACAATAATATATGTAAACTCATTTTAAATTAAACACCATACACGTCAGCCAAGTCTGGCTAAGTGATCCCAACCCATGTCCACCCCCCAATATAACCCATTTTAAACAGTAATAATGCCAAACAACCTCTTTAATTTTAATAAAAAAACGTTTTTAAATGAATTTTTAATGAAGGGAAGCTGAGAAAAGTGATCACTAGTAAAGGTTTTAACAACTTTAACACATATTGAATATAATATAGACAGAATAAGAGCTTATATAAAACTTGAAATGCACAGAGGTATAGCAATTTTTCAAAAGTAAAACTTTTAAACTTTCATTAAAATAAAACGAGATTACAACTAACTTTTCATTTATAAGCTGATGTACAACAATGCCTAAAAGAAGACTTAAAATTAAATTTAAACAAAAACATAAAAAAAAGGTGTGTTGGTCTCAGTCTGGTCTCTCTTCTTTTAAGCAGCTCAAAAACCTTTCCTGGCTCTTGGTTGTGTTTCTTGAGAGAGTGTGCAAGTAATCCAAGCATCCTAACCCTTTGTTTTTGTCTTGTCTCATATCACCATTAAAGGGGATCGGTTGTGTGTTTGTTGAACTGGAAAGGTTTGTAGGGGCATTGGGATTGGGAGAGGTGAGGGATAGCTGGAGATGAACTAGTAGTGTATGGTTTTGGCCAAAACCATGGGGGAGGGCGTTAGGATTTTGGCGTAAAGTTGGGGAGGGTATCGGTTGGTTTACAGGTTTTTAAAAGAGAAAAGAAAAAGAGCAACATTTGGTCCTTGCTCTTTCTTTTCTTTTCATTTCATTTTAGAGCCCTTTTTTAGTTATAAATTAAGTTTTAGAAAGTAACACAATTAGTCCCTCCGTTTTTATAACTAAAAGAAATAGAGAAGTTTAAAGGTTAGGGTAATTTCATTATTGGTCCCTGCTGTTTTATAAAAAGAGAAATAAAGAAGGATTTGAACAATTACAAAAACAGTCCTTGGCTTTTAAAATTGTAAAAGAAATGCCAATTGGCAGTTTCAGTCCCTGGACTCTTTTTAGCTCTTTTTCTTTATAAAATACTTTTGAAAATAACACAACAAGTCCCTATGGTTTTGTAAAAAGGTTATTGGGCTTGGGTTTTGTGTTTGGGCTTGTATTGGGCCCACTGGGTTTGGGTTTGGGCCCAATAAGGTACAGGTTTGGTTATTGGGCTTTTTCAAGCCCAATAAGGTTATGAAGTGGGTTTTGTGTGTACAATGGCTGAGATTGGCTGTAACTGGGCTAGGATTGGGCCTTCAAAGTCTTCACAGTTATACTATTGGGCTTTCCCGGCCCATCAGATGGGTTAAGATTGCATCCAATAGTATTCTTCAGTTCCGGCTCCGGTTTGACTGCTGATTCTTCAGTATTGACTCTGACTTTGGCATTTTTGGACTTTGGCCTTGATTTTGCACAGTCTTTTCCATTCCATGCTCAGTTTTGTCATTTTGGCTTGGTTTTCTGTCTTTTTGTTGATATCCACTTCCTGCACAATACAAATGCAAAACAAACATATATTTGGCAGTTTTTGTCTGTTTTTGGTCATTTAAGCTCGTTTTTAGAGGTAAAAGATATGTGTAATTAAGCACTTATCAGGTACGTATTTTCCCTTTTTATCTTACTAGAGCTACAAGCAATTGGTGGAAATATGAGTCCATTGGTTTAATTACGACTTGGGTAGATTTGACATAAAAAAAATTTACAAAATTTTATCCACCTTCTCGTACGAAAGATAGAAACTAACTGTGATAACACCAAATTCGAGTGGGATCCTACTAACATTGAGTCGAGAATTGGCTAGCTTCTAAATTTAGGAACCACAAGACAATGGATCAATCTACTAAGAATGCTCTATGGGATTATTAGAGAAGAGGAGACAATGAAAAGGTGATAACTGACAATGAACTTTCTAATCCTTGATGACTCGATTGAAGAAAATGAGACAACTCAAATCTTTAGGATCAATACTGATATATTTCGCTTCGAAACCCCTCTATGTCAAGCATTCAAGGAGTTTAACTATCTTTCTCAAGTCGATGTTGATGTGTTAACTAAAGATATACCTGGATTTAAAATATATGAAGAGTACAAGGATGATTGGATATATGAGTGGAATGATGGAATACCATGGGTAAATGAGAAGCCATAGAATGAAGATGGAGAATGGACCAAACCTATTGGTAATATCAGCCATGAATGCAATCTACTTCATTTCAAAAATGGGACTACTTTATGGCCTACGTACAACTGGAAAGAAGATGGGTATTGAAACACTAGAGACTTACCTGGATTCATTTGTGATGGCAATTCAATTCCCTATGATGATTATGAATGGTACGATACGACTAAAGATAGTGAACTAAAGGAGGAAGCTTTGATTAATAAAATAATTTTGGAATAATCAATGAATATGATGGAAGAATAAAGTGACGATGAGTGGGACCATGATTTTCCTATTGACGAATACAAGGATTATGAGCACACTACTTACATTAAAACCAATGCCTCCTTTAATCAAAACACATACAATAAAGTTTGTCAAATAGTTATGGATCATATTGATACTCAAGGGATACATGGATGGTTTGATGAACATGAGCTTATGGAGGATGACGGTGATGACATTGGTTATTTAGAAGACTACTTGATTCAAAAAGACCCTCCTTACTATGTTAACGAAGAAGAAGAAAGATCGATGCAAGCTACTTGGAATTCCTTACGTGAAACCACCAACATGCAAAATAGAGAAGTTAGAGGTAGTTTTCATTCAGGCCAGCAGAGAAATATGTCGCAATCACAGAATATGAATATGACATTTGGGTCCGAACCAAAGAAAACGTTTCTTAAGTCTACCATGATATTTTTTGCAAAAAGGACGAGGGGTGGTTCGTTTTAAGGACCAAGTGAAGAGCTGAAGACAAGTCTAACTTAAAGACTTTGCTGTAAATAAAAGTGCTTTCCGGGAGACAACCCGAAATGTATTTTAATTTTTTATCGAGTATGTCTTCCCAGACTGCCGATACATCGTATCCAACCTCAATGGATACGACGTATTGACTATCTGGACGTTATCCAATCTTTAATTTTCTACACTTTTTAAACTTTAATGTCAGTTCAGTCTATATGGCGTATTCATTAAATGAATACAACGTATTAGATGACTGACCTGTACTTCAGATACTTTTTACATGTCTCAATACGGCGTATCCTGGTTTATAGATACGACGTATCGACTTCCTGTACAATTTTAGGTTTTTATTTTCGATTTCTAACCAACGAATACCAAAGATAGAATTGCACTTGTGTTCTTATGTTTTTTGATACAAGACCTTCTGAACAAAAAGATAAATTTGATGGAATGCTTATTTTCTAGAATTCTATGTGTGTTGTAGTCATGCTGGTATCCAGACGCATTTACAACACACATTCTCGCTCATAAACGCAACATGGAGGATCACATCGAGCAAATACCAGGGGAGTTTTCTGTTCTAATTCTTTAATTTCCTGTTTTTCAAGTTTATACAACGAGGGTGTTCTATATTTCAAGCGGGGAGGGGGGGAGGAGAATTAGAACACTTACTTGTCCATTTTTTTACAAATAATATGTCTAATTCATATCAAATTAAAATTTTTTTAGCATATTTTTTGTAAAATTATTAGTTACATGACCCCGCACAAATAACCCTTGTTAGATATTGTGAGAATTTAACCTTATCCGTTTCTACTTTTTACCCTAAATTCTACAAAAATATGAGTGTACTGGTGACTGTAGCAAACTTTAGAACTTGGCTTGGTATATCTATTCGAGACCACAATAATAAGCACTATTTTTAAAAGATGGAGTGACACTTTCTAAACTGGTAAATTTCTAGGATTACACCAAAAAGCCTATACATGTTATGATATTAACTAACTACACTGGTTAGCTAACCCCCCATATAAACCCTTTGTTTACTCTCATTATTAGAGTAAGACACCTGATAACGCCTAAATTATACGTATTTCTATGGCGTTATTTATGTATATTTGATCATTTCTTGTGAACTTTTGGTACTTAATTAGCCTGAATAGCTTATAGGTTCACTTGAAGACACTACAGGCCCAAGCTCAAGAATCTATACACTTTGGGAGGCGAATACAAGAAAAGAAAGATTTCTAGCTAAAATTCATGAAGTCTGCCGCACTTATAATATTGTGCGCCGCACTTTCTCCCAAAGTCTGAAGAATTAAAGTCTAATAAATGCTATCGCATTAACTCCTTAAAACCGCCACACTTATTTGTAAGTGCGCCGCACTTCCAGTAAAAGCCATTAAATGCTATCACATTAACACCCAAAGTCCGCCACACTTTTTCCTAAGTGCGCTGCACTTTGTACCCAAACTTGCTTATAAATTGAGGACGAATTTTCATCCTCAAGGCACTCATTCCTCACTATCCATCTCATTCTGCAACCATTCCACACACACATACTTCCCTCCTCTCACCAAAAATACTAAGAAACACCTCTTTCTTTGAAGAAAAAGATCTAACGATCAAGAACGAAGACGATTTTCTTACTTAGTTATTGAAATAATGGAAGTTTATGTAAAGTGTACTTTTGTTATGAACTCTTTAGCCATGAGAGGCTAAATCTCTCATGACT